>CAUYRH010079158.1:0-42510 GCA_963574655.1 Perodicticus potto
CCATTTAACTAAGCCTTATTTGTTTACTTCATTAGAACACACGAGGATTTATCTAGTTTCCTCATGTGAGTGGGGAGGTTATTGGTAATGATAAAGCTTTTCCTTTTAGAAATTTTGTAAACACAATTTTGCATTTATATGACTATACATACAAATTCTGACGTGGCTGCCTTTAAATTATCCATTTAAATTGTTGAATTAAGAATCAACTATTTAATTTGAAACATTATGGCTTCAGGAAAATTTTCTATTCTTAAATTGCTCAGAATGATGGTATTGAAGATACCTGGGCTTACCTGTGATTTTTGTTTTGGTGAATGTTTAAAAACAAAGAAAATCATTTACATATGAATGTTACATATACACATACAGAAACAAATTTAAAAAAAAAAAAAACCCAGAATGGTCCTTTAGGCAGAGTTCAACACAAGTTCTTACTGAATAATGGCTATGGAAATTTCCCTTAGTATTTAGAAAAGCTGTTCTCTAATGCAGAGGAAATAATATACCATGGTATCAAATGTTTTTTCCCTGATAAAGGAAGCAATTAGAGAAAGCTTTTATTTGTTCAAGTAACCAGTACTATTGATGCAAGCCCCCCCACCATGACTATCCCAGTAGTACTTTCAAAATGAACATAACAAACTTGATTTATTAGAATATAGTTAGTTCTTCACACTCCCAAGACCCAGATTTTATATATATATATATAAATATATAAAAAGCAATGCAAACAATTATTGAGCTTCATCTTCTGGACAAGAATGCCAAATTAGTCTCTCTTCATAAAAAGCAATAACAATTTGAGGACACTTCATATTTGCCTCTTTTTCCCGCACCAAATCCACCTCATCAGAATCTTTCCACTTCATATGAAACATTAATTCTCCACTGCTGTCTGTGGCACCAATTATTCTTCCAAGATCAAGACCTCTGGCAAAGCCTCTTGGTTTGCAGCACCATCTCTTTTCTTCTTTGATTTGCTATCATCCAATTCACTGTCAGATAAAGATTTTCTTTTTGTACCATCTTTTTCTTTACCAGCTTTTTGAGAATTCAGAAATGCTTCAATTAACTCTGGACAATCTAAATTTTCTTCAGGCTCCCAAGTATTATCAGCATCTGTAAATCCCTTCCACTTCAGGAAATACTCCACCTTCCCATTTACTACTTGTCAATCCAGAACTTTTTCCACCACAAATTCTTCAGGCTCTGCCTCTTCAACCATTTTATTCTTTCCATTCTGCTTCTTTCCCATTTTTTGCAATGTAGTTTTATTGGAGGCCATTTTTTATTGCAGACTTGAAGAGCTGTTAATCACCGGCTCCAAACTGCTCCGGGTCACAAGTCTGCAGCGTCTCGGCCCTGCGGGCCTTCAGCTTTGAGACTTTGTGATGTGGGCTATTCTCACTGGGGTTCCAGAAGGAAAAAAATCATTTTATTATGAAGACATCTGCACTAGACTGTTCATCACAGCTCAATTTATAATCGCCAAATTGTGGAAACAACCAAAATGCCCACCAACTCAGGAATGAATTAATAAGCTGTAGTACATGTACAGCATAGAGTACTATTCAGCCATTAAAAAAGATGGAGACTTTACATGTTTTATATTATTATGGATGGAGTTGGAGCACACACTTTTTAGTAAAGTATCACAAGAATGGAGAAACAAGAATCCAATGTACTCAATTCTAATATGAAGGCAGTAGATGATCTAATACATATTCACATAAGTGAAAAACTCAATCAATTTAGGGTGAGTGCAGGGGAATGAGGGATCTGGGGCAGGAGGGGGGACGGGGATATACAGTGTATGGCACATCTCTGGGGGGCAGGACACATGTAAAAGAGAACTGTACCCAACAAATGCAAACAGTGTAACCTAATTCTTTGTACTGCTGATGAATTTGAAAGAATAAAAAAAAAATTAAGTTGAACAATTTAAAAAACAAATAAAAATATTGCCTACACTTAAAATAAAAATTTGTGGATTAGATGTTGAGTAACCAAAATCTATGCTGCTAATAAATGTAATGAGAACTATTTAGGTAAGTATAGGGAGAATGAATAGTTGCCTTATAGGTTAGCTATTTGTCTTCCCATAGAAGTGAATAGCATGACTTTCGGAAAATGGTAGGCAACCTAAACTCTGATTTTGTTGTTTCCTTCTGAGTCATACGTTTTGACCAAAATCCCTGAGAAGTAGGAGAATCTTGGCTTGAGCACTTAACCTGAGTTTGCTCCTCAGACACAGACACTACTAGGCAGGCCCACTAATGAGTCTGTGGGGAATAATTCATCCTAAAGGAAGAGGGAGTCAAGAGATACACAATAGTATGCTAGAAACATGGACAAAAGCAATTCTGAAAGAAGCACAATACCCAGCAGGGTAGTTATGCCCCAGGCCAGCCAAACCCCACAGGCTCAGCCCTGAATCTTAGTAGAGAAGGCGGCAATGGTGTGTAAAAAGGTAAAGGGCCCCTTCTGGCTAAGATGGCATTATAAGTTTACAATCTAAGTCTTCACCTCCTCCCCATACTTTGCTCCAAACAAATTGCAGGGATAAATGACATTTTTAAAAGAAAATCTAAAACACATAGCCGTATCTTGGTAGAGGAAAAAATAAACTAAAAGATAAACAGTCAATGGGGCTGAAACTCCAGATCCTCTGGGCCCTGTGTCCCTAGGGTGTCTGAGGCCAACAGGAGGTAGAAGAAAGCCCTGCTCCCATAAGGGGCCTGAGCTGGTCTCTCTTGAAATCATAACTGTGGTGGGACTCTCTTGCCACACAGAGGCTAGAAACAGTTAAGCTGAGCCATACCAAGCTCAATTGAGCTTTGTTCTGTAGAAAACAGCTGCATGACTGAGAGGATAGGGAAGTTGAGGCAAACACAGCCTCCTAGTCATGATCTAGGCCAATCAATATACCTCCTGGCTCCACAACTGTGTGAAGACAAGAGTTAACATAGCAGGCTTGAGGCTGACAACTGAAAATTTGGTACTCAAATTACACCCTCACAAACAAGGGCAGCTCTCTGGACTTAGACTGTTTGTCCAGACAATGTGACTTATAATTAACATCTGTTTTCCTTCTGGGAGTCTGGAACTTGGGTATGTGCTAAGTAGAAGGTGCCTGTGTGATCAGTTCCCCTCAAAACATCTTGAACTCTGATTCTCTAGTAGGCTTCTGGGGTGGAAATATTGTACACATATTTCTATATTGCTTTTGGGAACACAACATATCTGGTGTGTCTCCTCATGGGAGGAAAAGAACAGAAGGAAGCATTACATATATATTTCTCCAAAATCTACCTTTGTCTTTCCCCCCTCAATGATCCTGTCAGATTTTCAGGATAATAAACCTTAGCCATGAGTCCAACTATGTGCTGAGTTCCAGAAGTGCTTCTAATGACCCTTTGAATGTGTTCAGCCTTGAGAATCTCTGGAACAGTCGAGATTCATTAGAACAACTCCAACTGAAATATGGCTATAGTATAATGTTGGAGGAAAGAATGGGGGATGATGGAATTTTGGTGCCCAGGGGATGATGGAGCTACCCATGGTACAAAATAGCAACTGACCTACTATCTTCTGTGAAAGGTCATAGTTATCTATGGAATTTTAAAATGATCGATTCAACCCCAGAAGAGTTAGCTCAATGAATCCCCTGGCTTCTATTGGTCATGCTAACTAAAATGAAGAAAGAAGAGAAGCCCATGTGATGCTTTTGGTTTTTGTGCTGTCCTCCAAGTGGAAGCATGAAGAGCCCAAATATTCCTAAAGGTGAGCTTTGAGTGGGTCAAAGACAGTAAATATTAAGTGGTTAGTTGCTCTCTCCTACAACCAAAAGAGAAAAGCCCGAGCTACTCAAGCCTTTGCTCCGGCCCAATTGCAGCACTGCCTCCTCTTCTTATATCCAAGGTGGGTATAATATTAATCCTTAACAGGTATAATATTAATCCTTCAAATGCTAAATTCACTGGAAGGGATTGAAGAAAAAAGTTCCCAGGAAAAAAAGAGGATTTTTTTAAATGACTTTATATTTGCAGAAATTTCATTTATGTATGATGAAATTTGATTTTTAAAATTACCTACAAGCTCGTGAACTCGTCCTAGAAAAAGTGCTACATACCTTATTGCTGAATATCACTATGGTCACCTTTGAAGTACCCCACTTGGAATTTAGTGTCTGTAGTTATATTCACCAATGAAGTATGTAGCTCTTTTTCTAGGATGACTTCATGAACTTAATTGTCTGACCTTTAATACCTATAATTTCATAAGAGCTAGAGAGAGAGCATCACAATTAGGGAAGGCTGAAAAAAAGACAGTGGAATGCAACTCCCTTGCTCTCTGCTATGCATGGCTAGGTGAATTGAAATTTAAGTACTTTGAATATTGGAAACAGAACAAATCTCCATAAATGATCATTTTTGTTATGGTTTTGTCTATTTGAGCCTCTTAAAAAGGGGAGAAAAAGTAAAAACTGGCAACCTCCAGATGGAAATATACTGGTGAGGTTTTAAAGATGTTTTTAGTTTGCTGTTCAACTCTTGCTAAATTCAGATGTCTGATGTTTTTTCAGCCTAAAATGCAGTTTAGAGTAAGTCAATCGGACTCTTAAACCAAATATAAAGGGTCTTATGTATGCAGAAAGCCTTGTTACTTGGATTTTAAACACAGCTTCTGGCCCTGCAGTGTCTTAGGTTTACTATTAATACTCCAGAAGAGAAGTCACTGGAACTTTTGGAATTCTTAATTCAAGATTCTACTTCTTGGACCTGACTCTAAGATGAAACCTGATATTGTCAGCTATGGGCTGCTTCAGCCTTAGCACTAGCTGTGTCAAATGGAAATCAGACAAGATCTCTATTCGATGGATGAGACTCAAATTCCAAAATAGTTGTCTATTTAGAACACCCCTCAGCATAGCCATAAATGATAAAAACATTATGTATGCTAGATGACCTGTATGGGTTCTACACAAATGCCCACAGGAAAAGGTTTATTCTCTGATAGAAATATCTAACATTGAGCATCTGTACTGCTGATACAGAGACTATCTTTATGGATAACTTGTGGTTCTTACCAAAGGCTACAAATTGAGGAACACATCCCTGAGCTAGCAGGCAACTTGGCAAACAAACAGTTCCCTAACAGAGGAGGCTCACTGTGCCTAGATTATTTACATAAATGGTATAATTTATGGTGAACACCTAACTTTTTTGTAGGAGTTTGGAATTTTAGTACATGCTGAGGGAGGAGGTGCCTATGTGATCAGCCCCCAATAAAGTCCATTAACACTATAGTGGTTGAACAATGGCTCAAAAATTTCACGTCCAAGTCCTAACCTCCAGAGTCAGTAAGTTTATTTGTAAAAAGGGTCTGTTCAAATGTATTTAAGGATCTTTAGATGAGATCATCCTAGATTTAAAGTGGGCCCTAAATGTAATAGCAGGTGTTACTATAAAAGAAAGAGAAGTTCATGCAAAGACGGAAGAGGAGGTTGGAGTGATGTATCTACGAGCCAAGAATCTGTACACCTTAATTTGAAACTTCTGGCCTCCAGAACTGTGAGAGAATACATTTCTGTTGTTTTATGCCACCAAGTTTGTAGTAACTTGTTATGGCAACCTTAGGAATTTCATACAAACATTGAGTCTCTAATGGGCTTCCCTGGACAAAAATATTGCACTCATCTTTCTGCATTTTTTTACTACTGGAGAAAGAAACTTTCTAGGTGCATCTCCTCTTGGGAGTGAGAAGATATAAGGAAGTCTGTGCATGAATTTCTCTAGACTTTTTCTGGGTATTTGCCCCTTACATATCTCACCATGTATCCTATGGCAGTAACACAACTTAACCATGAGTACAACTATATGCTGACTCCCAGGAGGCATTCGAGAAAACCACTGAATGTGTGTTTGGGTCTTGAGGACCCTCAGAATAAACTAGATATGGAACATCCTTGATATCTCAATAGAACATCAGCTTAAGTCATCAATATAAGAACGACTGATGAACTGGAGACCCCAAACTCCAGTCCAACAAAGGAAACTGTCAAAATCCCTATTCAAGGGGTACAGAGATAAATAAAAAACTCTAAATCACGATAAGCCTGCAAATAAACTTCTGAAACATATGAGAAAACTAGTGCTAAGAGAGAAAACTTACAATAACAGTAACAGGGTACTAATTCTTTCCCTTACCCCAAAATGAGAGTAATACAAATAATTTTTCAATAATATATTATATTCCTCAAGATATAAAAGAATAAATCCATTAAGAACAAGACATCATGAAACAAAAATAGGCAGAAATGAAATGAATGTATATATTAAAAAGAACCAATCAGAAACACCAAATGAAACAGTTATTGACATTTTTAAAATCACATGAAATACATATCAGAAAATTAAACAGAAAATAATAGTAAATTAGAAGACAGTACACACAAAAAAATGCTGTACAGTAAAATAAATATATCAAAAGTATGAATGAGTAAGACACGTAGAATAGACTAAAAGGACTCAACATGTATCTAGATATATCAAATTAGAGTTCAAGAAGAAAAGAATAGAGAGAATGTCAAAGAAATAGTGGAGGATTAAAAGTCTGAGAGCTGAACAGATAATGCACACTAACTTGTCCAGCGACAAACTACCACTAGTAAAAATAAAATCCACAAAGTAATGGCAATTTGAAAAATGTTCACTTCTAATCTATAACAACCATAGATAGCAGAAGACAGTGGAATAATATCTTCAATGTGCTGAGAGAAAATAATTGTTTATCAAGAATTCCACAAGCAGTTAAACCAGTATGCAAAGAAATACGATATTTTTATATGTATAAAAACTAAGGGAATTTCTATGTAGTCTCTTGCTTAGAAACTACTCAACAAAGTACTTCAACAAAAAGAAAAGGGAGTCCAGAGGGAAGAAGTGAGGATTATTTAATTAGTGTTTGAAATATGCTAAAATTCTTGTATTATTAAGGAGCAAAAGAGCAATAGTGAATAACTTTATATTTTACCACAATGTATGTGTTAAACATTTCAGAAAAACATACCATAAAAACATGTATCATATATAATACAAATATATATTTAAAATACATAAATGCATTATGTGTTTAATGAATATATTTACTACATGTACTGTATAATGAAACCTATAGCATCCAACAAGGAAAAGGAAACCAAAAAGGAAATAAATATTATTTCAGTTCATTCTCTCACGGACTCACTCACTCTGACTCTTTCGCTCCTCCTGCTCCAAGGGCGCCTGCCCAGGGTTTTTCTACAAAGAATGCTAAGATTCGGTCTCCTACTAAGACTGTCCCTCTCCCTCAAAGACTGTTTGTTTCTCTCTCCCTCCTGCTAAGACCGATAGCCCTCAGGCACCTAAGGGGAGTTGCTCCGGAGCAGGATTACAAAGACTCTGCAAGACATGGCAACTGAAAAGGGCAATGCTGAGAACAGAGCAGTCATTACAGGCGCAACGGGAGGCCGAGCGTCAAAATTAAATCCTTCAGCCTGGAGACCTCCCATCTACAAACACCCCACCTGTGAAGTAGGCCAAAAACATCCTAACTCAGAATCTGCTACGATCACTATTGTCGTTGACCCAACTCTAGGGCCTGTCCCCTGGGAGGCCTGGAATTTCCCAGGGAGCTGCCACCTCTAGCCACCGAGACAGTTGCCAGCTACTTGGCTGCACTGTCCAGCCAACTGGCCACAACACTCCCTGCTGCTCAGGGAGAATCACAGGATGAGCATCCTACAATTGTAGTGAGGATGGAGCTCAGACACTCCCAGGAAGCTGAGGGCTGGCCGCCGGCACCCCGGCAGCCAGCAACCCCTCTGCCTCTCCGAGGTCTAAGGGCCTCAGGCTGCTGTGTCTGGGTCCCCCTGGGTGCCCAGACAGGCTTTCAGAAATGAAAGACCAGATCCAAGCCTATCCCTGATGCCCAGACCCCCACGACGCCCAGATCGGCAGCCAGCAGGCAAAGGACAGCAAGCCAAGCCCATCCCCAATGCCCAGGCCCCACAACGCTCAGACTGGCAGCCAGCAGGTGAAGGACAGCGACCCAGGCCCATCCCGGATGCCCAGACCCAACGACACCCAGATTGGGTGTCCAGCAGGGGAAGCACAGAGAGCTGAGCCCGTCCCCGAAGCCCAGGCCCCACACCACCTAGACTGGCGTCCAGCAGGGGAAGCACAGAGAGCCAAGCCCATCCGCTATGCCCAGGCCCCACGATTCCCAGATGGGCGCCCAGCAGGCAAAGCATAGAAAGCCAAGCCCATCCCGAAGCCCAGGCCCCACAACGCCCAGATCCTAATGCAAGACTACACTGAGTTGAAGTGATTACCCGATTTACACTGAAGGAGAGGAAATTATCATTGGCGTAAAATGATTTAAAAAAAAAAAAAAAAGGCTTGTTATGTCATAATCCCATTCTAACTGCTCTCAGATCACCAGAGTTATCTGCTAGAAAGCCTAATGGTCAGTTTCTGGGCTTTACTGTTTTTCCCATTCCTGGAGGACGTATAACGAGATCCAAGCCAATATGTTTTTAAGTCAGTGCCGTACAAATTTCTTAAAATAATGCAGTATCTACATAAAAAAATAAAAAGCAGAGTTAAATGCTAAATAAAAAGAAAGAAGAAATATTATCAATCCAAACAATACAGAAAAATAGAATAAAATAATCAATAAAAAAGATTTCAACGACTACAAGGTGACAATACAAAACAAGTCTATATCAGTTATATCAAAAACAAAAACAAATTAAATTCACTAGTTCAAAACAAAGATCTTTGGATATTATTTTCTAAGGACAAGTAAAATAGGATATGATAAGAGATAGAACAGAATGTAAAGCGGGAACATTTATCAAGAAAGACATTACATAATATTAGAATAAAAACTTCAGGGCTGCGCTCAGAGGTTCATGTCTATAATCTTTGAACATTGGGAGGCTGAGGTAGAAGTACTAGTTGATGCCAGGGAGTTGAGACCAGCCTGGGTGAGACCCCGTCTCTACAAAAGATAAGAAAAATAAGCCAGGCATGATGACACACACCTGTGGTCTCCAGCTACTCAGAAGGGCGAGACAGGAGGATTTCTTGAGCCCTGGAGTTCAAGGTTACAGTAAATTGTGATCACACTACTATATTCCAGCCAAGGCAGAGTGAGATCTTGTCTCAGAACAAAACAAAACTTCAGTATGAAGATATAAAATCATGAAATAATGTGCCTAACAGTTTATTGCTGAACATATAGTATAATAAAAGACAAAATTACAAGAAAAAATGGCAAAGTGGTTTTATATGTGTCCACTCTAGAAGTTTATGAAATATGAAGAACTGATATAGCATATAGAATGTTTTTTAAATGTAATTAACAAACTTGTTCTAAGAGTGATACATAGACTCCTAAGCTCAAAGATAAGTGATTCATTTCTAGCACACAAACATTACTCTGTGCTGGAACACAAAGAAATTCTCAACAAATGCTAAGAAAGCAATACTCTTCTGTATACATATTCTATGACCACAACACAACTTTTAAAGTTAATTTTTAAATAACTAATTTTTAAATAACTAATAACTAATAACTAATAACTAATTTTTGAAATTTAAGAACACATAGAAACAACTTATAAAGATTGTGATTCCCAAACTTATGAAATTAAATGCAATGAAAGAACCACATATCAAGATATACAATTGAGCAAAGTAGTAATTAGAGGTAAATTTATAGCCTTAAGTTAGTTATTTGCAAAAGGAATGATTAAAATTCAATTAGGTAAATGTTCAATTCAACAAGCTAGAAAAGGAACAACAGAATAAAGCCAAAGAAAGCATTCCTTGAAAATACTAATAAAATAAACAAATTAATAGTAAGAATGATCACCAAAGTAAGCAAAAACCAACAAAACTTAGTATAGATAGCATAAATTAATAATTTAAGGACCAAAAAGAGGGAACATAACTAAAGATAGAGTACAGATTTTTTATAACGCTCAATAAATTCTACAAACAACTTTATGTTAACAGATTCTCTAGAAAAAAATATAAATTATAAAAAATTGACTTAAGAAGAAACTAAAACCAGTAGCCATTAAAAGGATTGTATTAAGAGTTGATAAATTACCTCTCCCCTCAAATAATAGACTCAAATTATTTTGCAAACGAATATGACCAAACTTTTATGTTACAAATCATCCCTATACGATGCAAACTATCTTAGAAAATACAGCAATAGAGAAATTTCTCAGACTGTTTTTATTTGGCTAAATAACTTTATGCAAGAAAAAGACAAGAATAGTACAAACATAGTCAAAGCTTACTTAGATGGAAAAAGCTTCAATATTAGTAAATTAATGGTGTTATGGGCGGAATTAACGTCCCCTTGGAAGATAGATAGATATATATATATATATCTATATGTGTGTGTGTGTATATATATATATATGTATGTATACATATATATGTGTGTGTGTGTGTGTGTGTGTGTGTGTGTGTGTTGAACTTCTAATCCCTGTGCCTCAGAATGTGATCTTACTGGGAAATAAGATTGTTGCAGATGTAATTAGTCTAGATGAAGACATAGCAGAGTACTGTGGGTCCTTAACCCAACACGACTAGTTGTATAAGATAACGTGAAGACAAGAGAAGGGAACATGATGTGATGATGGAAATGGGGATGGACTGTGCCGCTGCAATCCAGGGGATGTCAAGGATCACCAGCAACTCCAGAAGCTAAAGCAAAGACATGGAACAGACTCTCCCCTAGAGCCTTCAGGAAAACACTGCCTTGCTGATACCTTCATTTCAGACTCCTACCCTCCAAAACTGAGACAATAATGTTCTGTCATTTTAAGGCACCTGTTTATCTCATGGTTCTTCTTTGATACAGCAGCCCTAGGAAACTGATGCAAAAGACAAAGTAGGTGATAGGGAAAAAAAGTAGGTGACAGGATTTTAAAGACCAGGGTGACAGGCATATAAAATTGATGTTATAGGATTCTCTATACTTTTAATTTTTAGGTAGTTCTTAGTGTTGTTTTGCTTTAAATCAGACCTTTAGATAACACACAGCAATGAGAGCACAACCTGATTCAAAGGAATTTAGTCATGTAAGTGTATCAGTTATCTATTGCTACAATACTGCTTAACCACCAACCAAAAAATGTAATGGCTTAAAACAATTAGCCATAATTTAGCTCATTAATCTGTGGATTGACTCAATAGTTCTGCTGGTCTGGGCCAGACTTGGCTGATCTTAGCTGGGCTCAGATCAGCCAAGCAAGTAAATCTACATACAGGAGTTCTGAGTGAGCCCCATGCCCTCAGTGGGGATGAATCACCTTTGTCCCACATGGTCTCTAATCCTCCAGAGAATAGTCTGGGTATGTTCTCATGGCAAAGGCAGAGGAAAGAGAAACAAAAACACTGAAATGTTTCACAAGTGCCATTGGTCTAAGCAAGACACATAGCCAAGCTCCCTAGAGTCAGAATGGGAGAAGCCTACAAAGTTATAGGGCAAAGGGCAAGGGGACCATTAAATGGTATGATCAACTTCTGTGATATTAATATCAGACAACAAGAACAGGAAAGGAGAAAAATTTTTGGACACAGTATGGTAAATTGAAAAGGAAATCTCAATCATGATTACCCAGAGATAATCTCAGGGACTTTCTGAATAAGTTGGGAGAGACATAGAGAAAGGATTCCTGCAGAATATGTGGATTGGTGGAGGATGGCCACCACTAGAGCAATACCTTGCAACCCTATTTTTACTCTATTCAGATGACTCTGGTGAGTCACTAGTGATACTAGTGACATTTGCACTGTTAAGTGCATTGTCTCTAATATTGCACTACTATTTGGAGAATAGTCCAAAATGATGGCCTAGAAATCTCCCCTCCCAGAGTCGGTTCATAGTATTTCCCAAGGTTACCCAGGAAAAAAGTGGCATCTGCAGCAGTGACCACTTCCAATGCTTCCAGGCTAAGACTGGCGCACAGTCAGAGAAAAAGTTCAAACACAGTTATCTGGTGCTTTCAATTCTTCCCCTTTTGGCCACTACTAAGCCTTTTCCATTTTGTCCAAAAAGCACAGTGCACAGAGAAAGCCTTGAGCAGGACACTGCAGTGAAAACCTACGTGGCAATTCATTCTCTTTTTAAGTGACAAAGTAGCATAACTCCCACTAAGTAACATGGGTGAGGATTACTATTTTAATTAATGACAATATTCAGAAATAACTCACTCTTGTCTCCAAGAAACTCCTGTGAAAAATGTCTTCACCTACCATGGAGATTCCCTTTCTGGGAAGGAAATTTGGCTTATTGCTCGCAGATTCATAATTTAACCTACTGAAATTCCAGGTGAGAGATATATTCTAATTGGGAAGTGGCACCCACACCTGATTTTATAGAGGTAAAATACTCCAGAACAATCTTATTCAGTTATGAGATTTCCCAGGCAATGGGAATTTCGCATGAATTACCTATTGAGAACTACAGGTGTTTACACAGTAGCCTGCATTTGGGATCTGGTGGGAATGACACAGAGAGACAAAAACAAAAGAAATCCACTTTCATTAAAAATGGAGAATAGCCCAGACCTCATTCTTGCTCCTTGTCCCAACATACTATAGCCTTTGAAAATGGCTGATTGGTTTATACAGTTTGAAAACATGTTTCCTGACCATATTTGTTCTGTACCACATGTTCCAACTTCCTGAGGAAAAAAAAGATGTGATCGATTTATTTATCTTTGTAAGCTAGACCATCTCTCCTTATCACCTCTCCTAAATTCATTAAACAAATCACACGGGTTTTTCTCTTTGGTGTCTTCATCTTACACATTTAGAGAGAAAAATGGGCAAGAGAATGGCACCCCATATTTACTGAGCAACTGTGAGTCCTGTCTTCAATGAGAAGTTGGCATTTAGTGTAACTAAAATGACAAATACATCTTTATGACGTGGTTAACTTCTGGCTCCTAAGTAACGGCTCATCTCTGTTTCCCCCGACATAAATTATATTACTGACATTTGAAGACATGCATCCACTTTGATCCATTCAACATACTAAAAGATTTGCTTATTCATATTGGCTGAAATGCTCTTCAAATAGCATCAGATAGTACAAGAATTTTTCTAGTTTTAACTTACAGAAAGTACACAAATCTTAAATGTGCAGCTCAACAGATTTTTGTATACATGCACTCCCATATAAAAGCACCCAGATCAAAATAAACATTTTAAGCAACTCAAAAGATATCCTCATGCTCCCCACCATTAGTATTTTCCAAGACAAAAGACTATTCTGGCCTCTGCCACTGAAAACCCATTTTTTTCTACACTGGGGTCTTTTATGTACATTCTATGTCTCTACTTAATAGACTCAATCTTCCCTCTTCTTCAGCATATGGAATATGGTTGTAATAAGTGTTTTAGTTTCCTTGTATACTAAATCTATCAGCTTTGAATCAGTTCTAACTCACTGATTTTTACCTTATTTTGCAGCTTTTCTTTTCTTTTTTTATGGTTGCAGATTCTTTGAGGGTACAAGAGACCAGGTTACACTGATTACATTTGTTAGGTATAGTCCTTCTTACAATTGTGCCTTGCCCCCAAAAGGTGTATCACACACCAAGACCCAACCCACTCCCTACTTCCCTCTGCCCTTCCTTTCCCCACCCCTCCCTCCTTCTCTCCCTCTCTGCTCTCCCCTTCCCCCATCCCCCACCCCCCACCATGTCATTGTCATTAATTGTCCTCATATCAAAATTGAATACACAAGATTCGTGCTTCTCCATTCTTATGATGCTTTACTAAGAATAATGTGTTCCACTTCCATCCAGGTTAATACAAAGGCTGTAAAGTCTCCATTTTTTTAATGGCAGAATAGTATTCCATGTATTCATATACCACAGCTGGTTAATCCATTCCTGGGTTGGGGGGCATTTAGGCTGTTTCCGCATTTTGGCAATTGTAAATTGAGCTGCAATAAACAGTCTAGGGCAAGTGTCTTTATGATAAGAGGATTTTTTTTTCTTCTGGGTAGATGCCCACTAATGGGATTGCAGGATCAAATGAGAGTTAGCTTGAGTTCTTTGAGCGTCCTCCATACTTCCTTCCAAAAAGGATGTACTACTTTGTAGTCCCCCCAGCAGTGTAAAAGTGTTCCTTTCTCTTCACATCCATGCCAGCATCTGTAGTTTTGAGATTTTTGTGATGTGGGCCATTCTCACTGGAGTTAGATGATATCTCAGGGTGGTTTTGGTTTGTATTTCTCTAACAATTAGGGGTATTTTGCAGCTTTTTTACATGCTTGAAAATTTTTGTAAGATGCCAAATATTGTGAATTTTACCTTTTTGGGGTGCTGGATATTTTTGTGTTCCTATAATTATTCTTGAGCTGTGTCCTGAGACATGGTTAAGTTACTTAGAAACGGATTATTTTGAGTCTTGTTTATGTTAAGTTTTATTAGGTGGTACCAGAGATAGGGCTGAGTTTTCTCACTTACTGAGTTAGTAT
Source organism: Perodicticus potto (assembly GCA_963574655.1). NCBI lineage: Eukaryota > Metazoa > Chordata > Mammalia > Primates > Lorisidae > Perodicticus > Perodicticus potto. The sequence goes on from CAUYRH010079158.1 coordinate 14,563, forward strand.
TCTACCCAATGCCCTGTAAATTATGAGGGTTTTATATTCCTGGTGATGGGAAAAGGAGCCATTCTGCTCATAACATAATGTCCAAGGACAATTCCCAGTGCTCTTTTTGGATTCTTTTTGTTACATACAGCAGCAGTAAGTTCTCAGTTGCAAACACAAAGGGGTCCCTCTTGTGAATCTTTGGGTTTCTTTCTCTATCTACATCTCTCCTCTCTCCTCTCAGTCTCGGCCCTGAGAACTCCAGTCACCTTGATTTCCTGCCCTCTCAGCCCCATCTCTTCAGGAAACCACCAGCCTTTACTTACCTTTCCCGCCCTAGTGCTGCAATCTGGAAACTCTCCACAAGGAAGCTGGGCTTCTCCTACTTTCTTTCCCCCCTCTCAGCAATCACTGTCCTTTGTTGCTTACTATCTAATATCTTGAAAACTACTGTTTTATATGTTTTCTCTGAATTGTGTGTGTTTGGGGCAAGAGAATAAACCTGGTCCCAGTTAATCCATCTTGGCCAAAGGAAGGAATACTTGTTTTTTCTATTATTGAACTTCATTGACCACCTATGTTGTAGCCTGTATCAGTAGATTTTGTTTTTGCTGTTTAGTATTTCCACCAATAGTATTTTTAAATGGGTATAGAAATTAATAACTGCCCCCAAAGCCTCTTATGAGAATGATATTAATAATAGCCTCAGTGCTTAAGAATCATGTTTGACTTTTGGATTTGACATCTGTTAGCTTTGTACTCTTGAACATCTCATGGCACTTACTCTTCCTCTTAGGCTGGCTCTAAATCAGTGATTTTCAACAGGTGTGCAGTGAGAGGATCTAAGGTGTGCTGCAAAAATTTTTAAAGATAATTAATTAAATTATCTTCAAAGCATAGTAAGTATATTCCCTTTTTCAGACCAACTTAATTCAAGTATGCCACAGAAGTTTGCCTATAGGTTTAAGTATGCCATGAGATTTTTAAAAAGCTTGAAAAACACTATTCTAAATCAAGGATTTTGGGTGATGAGTTTTATAACTATTAAGTACTCAAATACTTCTGAAAGGTGATTTTAATTTAAACAGATAGAATCATTGGTTCCTGGTTAATTTCTGTTTTATTTTTATAACAGAGCAAGAATTTGGTATTTACCCTAAGTAATTTCAATTCTCCCAGAAGGCTTCGTTGAGTGGTAAGTGGAAGTAAGTACTTTCCAAATAAACATTACTAGAAAACTCTTTTCAGAAAAGCAGTGATCTTATTTAGTAGCCCAGATACTATTGCTGTTATCACACAATTAAGGGGCTTAACTTTTCCTACAAGATCAACCAAGGTTGGAAAAAGAAAAAAACTAGATTGTAAATACCTTTTAAACTCAGAGGTCTATTGAGTAGGCACTAGCAGGTTTATTTTCATTGATGTGGTTAAGCTTCAAAGGACAGCAAAAGTAGAGTTTATGCATTTTCCATTTGGGATGTAACTTTCATTATATTAATGAAGCAAGAAATTTCATTTATATAAAAGATGAGCGTGCTCTGATAATTTGGTTATAATGACATTGAGCTCAGTAAAGATAAATACACTGCAGGAATCTATTCTGCAAATATAAATTCAATTTATTTCAGTGCTTTGAGTTTTTCTTTTTTTCTTAATTTAAGTGGCTGAACCTTAATTATAACAACATCAGATAACAAACTTTCATCATTTTGAGGACAAACTACTCTCATATCAAATAAAAGTGTTTGAGAGAATTTCACTTGAACCAACATATTCTGTGAAAGTAACATATTAGACCTCAGCTTTTCTTCTCAATGAGGACTTCTCAGGATTTCCAAACACATTGGTCTTCTGAAAGAAGCTACTGCTCATCCACCACGGACAGTTCTCCTAGCTGGCGACCAGATAGACAAGCTGTAGCTTTGTTTTGGGTTTGGCCAGGCCAAAAGCAAAATAAAGTAAAAGTATTTATCACAGGTAGTTTGAGATACATGGAATTAGTATGCTTCTGCTCTTTGTTTACTAAGTGACATCAAGAACGTTGTCCGACCTCTGAGTTGGTTTTCCCAGTTGTAATAGCAGTAACCTTATAAACTGATAGGATTAAAATTCTCCATTTGAGAGTTTTAGTGCCACACCTAGCATTAGAGCTCAACGGTAAGGTTCATTGCTGTCAGTAGTAATTTTGCTACACCTTCTATGGGTCCTTTCAGAACATCTGCCCACTTTACTACACAGCCAAGGATTCCCGGGTAACACCATCTCCTAATCCACAAATCCAACACACACTGAAAGCTACTCAGATTGACGACCTTCCTTCAGACAAAATATTCCTGGTTCCAGACTTTGTCTATTGTGTATTGTTGCCATGCAGCTTCCCCTGCATCCTATTTGCCTTGTTTTATCTCCTGGGCATTCTCATACTATAGTGATTTAGGAAAGAAACCTAAATTTAATCTACATCTACAATTTACCATCTGTGGGTTTGGAGCATATTACCCAAGCTTTTTAATCCTGTTTTCCCATCTTTAAAATGAAGATAAAAGTGCCATGTTAGATAACCGTGAACATTGGTTTAGATATCTAGGTATACATCTGAAAATCTACATGGTGATAGAAATTAAAAACTTATAATTTGTCAACTAGACCAATAAAGATTCTCCTTGGAATGCTGACTTTCTCTACAAATTATTAACTATAATACCTCAAAACTAAAAGTTCTACTAGGAACAGCCCTATGCCTGGACTTGCTTTGTAGACTTTCCTTGTAAGCATCATGGAGAAAAACTTCCTAGCATCCACCTTTAAGTGGAAGTACATTAGTTTGGTGCCATTGAAAACCCAACCAACTCTGAAAAGTTCTAGAACCCGATTGCTGAGGTCTCCTTACCTTAGGCCAGTGGTTCTCAACCTTCCTAATGCCGTGACCCTTTAATAGAGTTCCTTATATTGTGGTGACCCCCAACCATAAAATTATTTTCATTACTACTTCATAACTAATTTTGCTACTGTTATAAATCGTAATGTAAATATCTGATATGCAGGATGGTCTTAGGCAACTCCTGTGAAAGGGTCGTGTGACCCCCAAAGGGGTCATGACCCACAGGTAGAGAATTGCTGCCTTAGAGGCTTCCCCAGACAGTGGGGAACCGCTTTGGTATTTTAAGATTAGTTTTGGCATAGGGAGGTGAGGAATTCCCTCTGGCGTCCTCTCTGGCTCTGTTATTTAGTAGCCATTAATCTTCATGTTCATCTCCTAGATTCACCGTTCTGCTCCAGAGTAATCAGATGGGCATCTTTGGTCTTAGAAAAAAAGATTCAGGGTTCCCTGAAGGGCCCATGTGATGGCTGATCCCCATGCCCCAGCTCTGTGTGGTGCAAGTTTGGGGGAGGAGGATTCCTGATACACCTTCCTATACCGGTTAGCTTTCTCTTTTCCTACTCCCCCTATTTCTCCCTTGCCTTTTTGCAAATAGACATGTGGGTAAAAGATAGTGAATTCAAAGCTCAGAGTGAAAGGTGCAGTTCCCTCATCTTTACTCTGACTTTTTGGAGGCCTCTCGCACTTGCCAGAGCCCCCTGTGTCACTCCAGGTCGCCGCCTACTCTGCCCATTTCTTGAATAAGCTGTCAAGACTCAGCTATTCTTCTGAGTTGAGTGCCAGCCCTGGGCCTGTGTGAATGTCCCTCTTAACTCATCTTTGCCTTCTTACTCCACCATATCATCAAAGTTCCACTTAGTCAGTTGAACCAAATTTCTTTCTTCCACCCTCAGCCAAATTGTCATATACTATGCAGAACTAGATGATGTGTACATGTGTGTGTGTGTGCATGTGTGTGTATTTTAAAGAATTTTCAAACTTTACTGAATTGGCAAAAAAAAAAAAGAATTTTCAAACTTTAGGTAAAACTAAGTTACTTGAATATTTGCGTAAAAATCCCTACTAAGCCATTATCAGAAGTGGAAAATAAAGGCATTTCCAGAGATTTCTTGGATGCATAGGTGAAAGGTATATGTTGTCTGAGATAAAAGAGGGGCAAGGGGCAATGGCATGTAGGGAGAAATCAGGGAAATGAATTACCCAGTCACTCACTGACTCCGTGGTTATTCCTTGCTTTGTAAACCTGAGTTTTCTTGTTTGGGAAAGAAACCATTCATTCCAGCATTTGCTGTAGGCCACCTACACTTGCTATCGTTCACTCAAATCCCCTAAAGAGCTGGCAATTAAAAATAAAAAAAAATGATGGGTCTTCCACTTCGGAAAACAAATTGGAAAAATTTTTCAAAAGCTATAAAAACTTTCATACCATCTGACCCAGTAATCCAACTCCAGAGAATGAAACCAAATGAAAGAAGCATTAAATATTTATAACAATAAAAGAAAAAGTAAATTAACAGTGGAAACTATCAAAATATAGTATGGTTTATGAAATCAAGAAAATGTTTTATGGTCATTAAAAACATTCATTAGATGACAATAACGACACGGAAAATGTTCAATGCAATATTTTAAAACAATACGATTTCATCCAAACTCTGTTTATAACTGCATATTAATCATGTCTACATTATGATCAAGTATAAAATGCTATGGAAAATGAAAATGTAAACCTTTTCATGAGTTATTTAGCTATTTTATTTTTTTAGTTATAAATGTTAGAATAGAAAAAATATTGGGAGAATATAAAATCAGTGTTCATTCATGAATCTAGTTACCTGAGAAGGGTACTGAATGGGGATAATTTTTGTCTTGGTCAACAATTTATACATTCTCTCACAAAAAAGAAAAATGACACAACATCGGAGGTGCAAAATGAACAGATGAGTCCTCCTAAAAGAAGCTACTTTTCCCTAAATGCAGCTGTACAAGAGAAGACATTTAAAATAGAACTATGAGAGAGCCCTCCTTTGAGAGAACACAAAAGAATATTTTGGGAAGTTTGAAGTGAGGACCTTACACTTAGGAGTTTACTCTAGGAAAGGTCAAACGCTCTGGGACCAGAGCAGTCCTCTGCAGGACTGTTGTTGCCTGGTTCATTGTGTGTGTTGTGGGATGTTCCCTCGCTAATGATTTCTCGAGTTCATCTCCATGTCAACCAAGCATCTGAGCACCAGGAACACACCAGCCAAAGAGACAAGAGCATTTGGCCCTAAGGGATCCTCCTGAGATACACTTAGTCCTTTAACTTAAAGAAGCATGTGGATGATGAGGACATCAAAGAAGCTGCTCAATAGAGTGGGGAAAGCCATAGATGACCAGGCTGAGTTGTCCCTCAGAAGAAAACACTAAAGAGAAGTTACAATTGCAAACCTCGAAGAAAGTTCTTTTGAGAGCAAAAGAGAGCCACGTGGGAATGGCGTTACTGTTGACCTTCAGGAGGGGTTAAACTCAGGAACCACAGAATTACAGATGTCTTTTCCCTATCCACCAACTCACTTTCCTTAATGCCCTCTGGATCTTCAGTCCCCTTGCCTGTGTATACACTGCATGAGTGACTCTTAGAGCAGAAATAAGAACTATGGCTTAATTAAGAGGCAACAAGGGGAGCAAAGAAGGACAAATAAATACCAATCGGTATCATTTTCTTGTGTTTAGAGAAACTGAGGCACAGAAAGGGAAAATGCTATATGAGAAAGGGAATCACTTGTCACTAAAGCTGATGGGCCATGTCTGGGGAGCACCATCCATGTCTGGAGAGCATAGCCCAGTGACATTTGCCTCTGGCAGGGGACTGAGAATAATGTAACAAATGCCAACAACCTCTGACAATGTTAATTGACTTTCCCAATTGAACATTTTTAACTTAAAAAGAGAAAAAAAAAGTTAGTGTTATTATCCAGAGTTCCAGATACACATGGAATTGGGATCATGGAGACCTTTGTGCAGCTCCCAGACATCTCCAAGACTCATTGTGCCCAGAGAAAATGTGAGAAAAGTTAAGAATGCAGTGGGTGAGAAGTAAGGATACCAAGGAGGAAGAGGGCAGAAGAGGGCCAAGAAAGGCTAGCAATGATAATGGACACCCAACAAGCCACTGCCTCCCCATGACTGGGATGAAGGCAAGAAAGTATCAAGCCAACTTCAAATTCCAGGTTGACTCCAACTCCGGTGGCAAACCTAAATCCTTCCTCCCAGGGAAATGGAAACAGTGGAAGAGGGGAAGCGGTATCCAGCCAAATGATCTTGGGCAATCAGGAGACAGCATCAAAATAGCAGGCCAATGTCAACCCAGGGAAGGTAGCATCGTTCCTTCAGCAACCCTGGACATGCCACTGCAGAAGCAAAGTGACCAGAGGTGAGATCAGCATGGGAAATCTCAAATTCTACAGCATACAACACTCAGCAATATTACATTTTTTGTTCATTCAGTTCTCAAAGATTCTGACTGGGAGTATTCTGAAAAAATACCCCCAGCCAAGACTCTCAGAAGTCACTGAAACTCAGAGCCAGGAGACAAAGGGGGATGTTTGGGGCTTTAAAAAGCTTTTTTTACTCCATAGAAGTCTCGTGACTCCCCTTCGATCTCTCCCTCTCAAGAAAGGGGCCTACTTATGTGTTACATGCACATACAAATGGAGAGGAGGTAAAACTTGAGCAGATAGAGAGGAGACTGTGGTAATCACCATCTGACTTCCCAGCAGCAGTGTGCCCACCCCAGATTTCTGGAGCAATCACAAAGATGAAACATTACTAAATGAAAGGCCACAAGAGGAACCCCCTTAATGACACAAAAATGCAGCTGAAAGACTCAAGCCCAGGACCTCTCACTGTCTAATCCCTAGGGAGAGTGGTGCTCCTGACAAGACCTGCAGGCCTCCAACCTGTGGTCCTGCCATCCTCCACCCAAGGTGAGGCAAGGCTTCACTATGTAGGATGCCAGTTTGGGATATGTCAGGACAAAGGGTGCTTCCAGGCCAAGGGCAGGACAAAGATGAATTGAGCACCTCCATCCAAGAGACCAATTCCTAGGAGGGTCTTCAGTGAGTACCACTGCTGTGTGCTCCATACAGTAGTAGACAGTAGCCAAAGCAGGGGGCACTTTGAAATGAGGGGTGGCTCTCTTCGGCATCCCAGTCCACTCCCAACAACACCCCCACCAATATCCAACAGCCACACCCATTGTGCCAAGATTGAAATACCTCCATTCAGACCACCCGCTGCTCTCATCATGGGGGAAAAGACCAAATCATCCCAGAGAGATGCAAATCCTCAACAAGGACATCTTCTAGAAAAACCATAGTCATCATCTCCATCCCCATTGCCTAGCACCATCTACTTTATGGGAAAGCAACAAAGGCACCAAAAGCAGGAAGAAACCATCCACATGGGCCCATACGTCGCTCCCTGGACAGAGCCAATAAGGGAGATACATCAGGAGGCTCCAATGAGGTGCCTTCAGCATCCAGGTGACCCATGTCTGGGAACCAGGCCACCTAAGGTCGAGCAGAGGCATGCCCTTTAAAGAGAGAGGACAAGAGTTTAAAAGGAAAGACACAAAGATATTAACCGTGATTGACTTCATGTCAGTGTTCTTTTGTTTATTCCACTTTGACTTGTCTACATAATGATAATGTTTTATTCTTATAATTTTAAAAATGGCTACAAATTTTGAAAGATTTTCAAAAATCATACTTCAACCTAAAGCAACAGACCAAGGAGGGTACTGAGCCTAGCACACAGTATATAAGAAGTTGTCATGGTTGTGCCTAAGGCAACCCAGAAAGGATAAGCAAGGTGAGATGAGAGCTGACTAGATCTGTGAACAACCAGAAGGGATTGAGCAAGAATAAGAACCTCTAAGAAAGTCTGGATGAAAGTAGTGTACCAGAAACCAATGTTCCTGAAAACGTTACTATCCAAGCTTCTGAGTTGTTGATTGTGGGACAATTTATCATATCTGAACTCTACGCCACCGGCACCCTCCATCCCCTAGCCAGAATAAATGTTTACAAACAGACATAATCCTATTTCCTTTTTAGCCTATATTATCTGGGCTTCTGTGTAACATGCTTTCTGCGCCATTTTCTCTTAGAATATAATTAGAAAAGGTTTGCAGAGCTCACAGAGTAGAATGTAAAACTCCTCACTCCTTGAGAAATCCGTGCTCTTTGGGACAGACTATTTAATAAAGCATAAAAGCCACCCTCATTCTGGGGTGATAATAGTAATACTGAGGGCCAAAGACAGAGTTTAAGATAATGTTTTACTCCAGCCCTATTTAAAAAAATCACAAAAACCTTTCTTGCAAGTGGCCATAAACAGAGAAGTGTCATGTATCTGATCATCAACACTGCCAACCCCTTGCCCCCCAAAGTAGATCCCAGGTGAAGCAGATTATACAAGACTATAAAAATTGTATTCAAGTATGAAAACTGCATAAATATCTCATCCACTTATGAATGAGACAGTAAAGGAACATGAAAAAAATGAAAACAAAAAATTCCTTGGCTTGTTGGATTTATATCTTCTCACTTATAAAATATTTTTATTCTTATAATGTTGGTGCAATAAAAATTAAAAAACACAGAAACACCACAATTGAAGGAGTGTTTGCAGAAGAGGGGAATAATGGCATCTCCATGAATCTGAGCTTCTAAAAGACAAGAATGAACAGAAAGAGCATCGGCACTACAACATGCAGACCGTGGCTCAAAGGCCAACCAGGAAGACAGAGGAAATCAAAGACCTTTCTTTCCCAAAGCCAGAAAGTTGTTCACGGATAAGTCCAGGAACCACTCAGCATGCTAACTGTTCTCCATGGGTGATTTCCCATTGTTAGAAGAGAACTCTTCCCCTACTACATGAGAAATGAATGTTGTTCATTCATTTGGAGCCACAAAATCCTCAGGCCCCACCAATAGGGACAAAGAATCTTGCAGAAGCCCTGAATGGAATGAGCTTTGATAATGCCCCCCTCATTTATGCCTAAAGAAATAACTATACTTTTGTGGCAAGTGAAAATCATCCCAGTGTAGAGGAGTGGATTGTGACCAACCACATGTCCAACATTCACAAACACACAAGCTGCAGGAACAAGTGGACCCTCACATGAGGAGACTTCCCAGAAGCCATTCATGTCACTGCCCACAGAGATTTGCCAAGAGGAAGAACCTCAGGAAAAAAATGATGCTATGGAATAATAAGCTAAGTCATGGGTCAAAGGAGGTAGATTCAATACATTTGAGGCCAGAGGGTTGGGTCAAACTTTCCAGAAAAGGGGGAAGCAGGGAGATGTTGCCATTTGTAGTGAAATTGGTAGAGCCACACAAGCAACAATTATGGTCCCTCAGAAAGATTCCGACCGTGCCTGAGGACAGACAGAGCCTGAAAAGCATCCAGTTTCTGCTCCTCAAGGGTTTCTCTTCCAACACTGAACATGTGGGGCTTGTGGCTGATTTTCATGGCCAACACATGCTGTCACCTAAGCAGAGACTAAAGTGCTGCTGCTTCCTTAGAATCAGTCATTGCCAGGGGCCACCAGGGAAATAAATAATAATCTATGTCCAATCCTTTATTTTTCCAAGGATAAAACCAAGACCCAGGGTGAGGAGGTCCTCCAGAAAGATGGAGAACAGGGGCATGGAGGGCCCAAGTAGTTTCCCTTTGATACTGAGTACTCACTGGGGAGATTCTAGCCAGTGGGGATTGATGCTATTATGTATCACACTGGCAGAATCTGACAGCTCCATGTTTCCTGATCAAAACATAGATTTCATAGGGGATAAATACAAAGGACAGATGGTAGATATGAGATCCTGTCCTTAACAGGCACATGAGATCAATATTCTCTTAGAAGAAATGACTTCATTGAAGACTCTTGCTTTTAAGATGCCTGGGAGGGTGCAGGCATAAATGTAGTAAGTGGCAACGAGCAATGGAAGGAAGGCTATAATAGATAAGGATTCCAAGAATTCAGTAGCAGTAGCTATTAAAATGAGGACTGGGCACCCTCAAGGAACAGTGAAAATCATCTGAATAAAAATAAAACAAGTGATCTACAATTGATGGTTAGAGAAGGAAAGTGTAGGGAGGAGGCTGTCTTTTAGCCAGAATAATGCTATCTGAAGGGTAGTTGTTGAATCCTGCTCTGGCATTAGTGACAGTAATAGAATTAGCGGGCTTGCCAAGGAGAGTGTTCCAGGCTTTGGAGACAGAGATTCTCATACGTGAATGCTAAAGACAGGGATGAAAGAGAATATCCTTCAATCTTTCATCCAACAATCTCCAAAATTCTAAGGATCCCCAGGGGTAAAGTCTACAAATAAAATAATCTCCATATATTATAGGCATTCAAAAATATGAACACTTTATGTGTGCATTTAGAGCTAAAAGACTAGCTATTTCCTTTTTCAGAAGCTTGGAGAGAGGGAAAAAGTACATAGTTCCTCCAAAGTATTCCAAATAGACAATTTAAATACAGAAGAGAAGGGAAATCTACTGCTTCTTGGATTATGGCTTCTGCAAATCCTTTCTAGTTATATTCCAAGTGGAAAAGACCCAGTGATATAACATGGGTCAATTGAATCCAGATAATGAAGTGTGGCCTAGAATCTAGCGAGGCACTTTATGAGGAGACTGTCACAGATTTTCCTCTGTGGAAAAAGGAAGGTTCCTCTACAAACTTCCTTAAAAGCAGTGAGTCCCCCAAGGAAGAGGAAGAAATCAAGGTTAAGAGAACCTGTGGTCACAGTGCCCTAGCCCTGATTGGCCGTGGGAGCCAGGACTTCCTATTGCATGCTGCCCAGAGTGGTCTTCCATGCTGAAGGTACTCCTGGTGCTTTGTTAATACCTGGTCAGAGAGGGCTTTTCCTATTCTGTGGCCCTATCAGCAAGTGAGAAATCAGATAGACCACAAAAAAGGAGCACAAAGACTTTCTATTCCCTTCCTCAGAAGATCAAGACTTAACATGACACAGAAAGACAGTAGTCCAATGCTGAGAAGCTACCACTATGAGTGTGGCCGCTCTTTGTATGAGACTCCCAGTATAGCTCACCAGTGGGAGGTAACTCTGTCAGAGGATAGAGACCTAACACTCCCACCTCCTGCTCCAGTCTTCACAGAGCAAGAACTTTCCCCACATCTAATGGTCAGACCCATCATACTAAGATCAAAATACCCCCATGTTCAGGCTATAAGACTTTCAACCCCACAAAAATGAAAATTTCTGGACTCTAGATCATGGAGTGTGCCTTCCTTTTCCAAGACCACAGATGGTGCCTCCATCCCTGAAGCCGAGAGATAAAAATGGTCCCATTTTTGAAAGCAAGAGAAGAAGATTCCAGTGGCAAGAGACTGCACTTAGAGATTCCATCTGTGTCTTAGCCATCCAAAAACCCAGTCATTGGTGGGAACATTCATTCTTGTTCTGGTTCCATAGCGTTCCTTCCCCATGTTGTTTATCTTGGGAAACTAGTGGTGCTTCCTTCATTTGTGAAATGTATGCATATCAGTCTAAAGAAAAACCATTTCACAAATGGGGCTGGGTTGTTCCTCTTGCCTCCATCAAGAAAGCAAATGGGATGTGGTTATTAGCAGAAGGGAAAATGTGGCCCACAAATGAGAAGAGGCCCTGAAGTGTGGTACTGGGAGTCATGTCCTCTCATCTCAGACATCAGGCCCAGTAGCTTTGGGAAGTCAGTCTCAGATATAGCCTTTCTATTTTATGTAAAAGGATGAGGATTAGCTCACGCAAGGTAGGCCTCTGATTCCTTTATAAAGAAGTGATGCACAATAAATCTGCACTTCCCAATAGATGATAAGAGTAAGTCCCTAGGCTTTTACAATCAGGGCTGAAATTCTTCCAACACCTGAATTGTGTACAACTCATAACAGCAGAAAGGGCTTCCTCAAATCTACCTGCTTCTTCTCTTATGGGATCAATGCCAAATCTTTCTGTTCTAGGTAAAATAATTTGCTGATAATAGTAAGGCCAACCTTAAAAGAAAAAAAAATGTAAAGACAACAGGATGAGAAGCTCTGAGATTTGATGGGCAACTGTCCTATGTACCTTGCTTGGAGGATGACAAGTATCATGGGCTATCTTCATTTATGTTCCCACACTACTTCATAATGAACACCAGCTGGAAGGAATGAGCTTACCTGCCTCCTCAATCTTCTACCTAGCAATCCAATTTACAGAGGCAAAAAGGAAACAGATCTGTTTGTCTCCGACATAGTGACTGCCAACAGAGTCGTCGGCGCAGTGAAGAGATGTCCCTCACTCAAGTTGTAAGGGATCCAGATTGTTAGCAGTGGCAGATATGTATCTCCAGCCACCAAGAACAGGGGCTGTAGGACTATAAAGAACAACATAAAGAAAAAAGAAAATGTAAGGCAAGAGAAGGCAAAGGATCACAGTAAGGAAAAGGAGAGGAGGAGCCAAGAAGTCAACTTCAGAATCTCCACGGGGACATCTAAGCTGGATCACAGAAGCCTCCAAGAAGAAATGTTGAGGGTCCCAGGGCTGTAGGGAGGGCAAAAAATGAACATTTGTACAACGCTATATGTCTCATTATCTGGAAAGAGGGCAGTCTCTCTAAAGAAAACCCTCTTTGGCTCAAACCCTCACTCTCCAATGGGGCTACAGGTCCACTAGAGTAAAAGCCTGTCCAATTTGATTCCAGGGATCTCCATGGAGTACTTAGCAAGGTTGGTATTCAACAAGGCTTTGGAAATACCCTGTGGGCCTGCAAATTGTGGCAAATGTATTACATACAATTAGCTTGAAGCACAAAATGCCCTTATTTGTCCAAATCCTAATCTTATGTCTAGAGAGAAGGAGGAGATGTGCAATGAAGAGAAGGGAGAAAACAAACAGGGTAAGACCCATTCCTGAGCAGCTGCAAGGCGTCCTGCAGGAGAAAAGACATGCCAGGCCAGCTCGAGCCAGATGGGAGCCTCCTGACCTCCAGAGTTGCCTGCTAGAGCCCTTAGCCTATGCTCCCCAGTTGAGACTCAAAAGAGAGGATTATCTTTTCCGAATGAAAAGAGCATCAGTCCTTCTCTTCAGGCAATGGGGAATTTCCTCTGTTATAGGAAACCAAATGATAGTGAACAAATGAGTGATGCTTTTCCCCAACTCAAGACCTAGAGTGGCTGAAGAAAAGAAGTGAACTTCCACCCCCACCCCCCACAGACTTCAGCTGAAAAGAGGAGAGAGAGCAAAATTCCTGAAGAAAACATAGTCCTTGGTGGGAGATCTCTTTTCAGTTGGCTCTCGGGATTGAGGTTATTATCCTGGGAGACCCACGTGAGAGCACACAACAGCCTCTGGCAATAAGGAGCCTCAGGGAAAAGAGTAACACTACTTCAGCCTTTTTTTTACCTAACACTCCTTCCTGGGGATGTGAGCTCTACAAACCCACCCATTTAGGAGAGACCATTACTTCTATGGATGTTGGCCAATACATAAACTTGATCTCAACCATACAGACTAAATTCCCACTTGCTCTGGCTATGTTAAGGCTAAGACAAACTGTCAGAGGGGAATTTCATTCAGCAGGTTTGGTCTGGGAAAAAAATTCCTCACCTCTTTCCTCTCTCTCACCTTGGTATCAAAACCAGCAGTGCCAATTCCCTCACCTGTGAGAGGATAAAGTGGTAAGTATTGTCCAAATTTTGACCACGTGAGAATTTGCCCCTGTTAACCAACAAGATAACTGAAGAGGGAAGAATAAAGAGTCAATCTCTTGGCAAGTCTGGCACAGAAAACAGGTGTGGTCCAGAGATTCAATGTTGAATACAAGGTCTGCGTTTAAGGTTCAGTTCTATGCCCAGAATTGACCTATAAAATTGAGCCCCTACCCACATTAGATTTTTTTCATTCTTAGTCCCCAAGACTGCTGAAGTATCTCCTTCCTAGGGATTGCTACATTTCTTTCCTCCCAGTCCAGATTACAATCACAGACACGATAAGAAATACTACCACAGCCAAGCCTTTCTACTCTTTCGATTCTGTCACTCAGTTACACAGTACCTTTGAAAACCCTGGTTTGCACCACAACTGGGACACACCGAGGGACCAGCTAACGAGTAGGATCCCTGCTTACCTGCTGTGAAACCCTTCCCAGCCCTAATCCAGACAGCCCAGCTTCTGTGGCAGCCAAGCCCATGATTGAACCTCCCTTGGGTTTCTGTCAATAATAGGGACCACTCCACATTATCCTTTGGCCCTAAGAAACTCTGATGGTAAAATGGGACTTATTTCCATAATGGGAAGAAATTTTAAGGAAGCAGTCTTTAGTGCCTTTAGTGCAATATTTGAGGAAGGACAGTCAGGGATGAAGCCGTTCTACAAGCGATTGAAAATCCACAGAAGAGAGTCATGGGAAAGGACTCAAGAAAGATGGGTAACCACCATCATGGATACTAAGAGAGGATTTTTTTCCTTAGGTTGTCAGCTTCCGTCTCCAAAATCTGGACTGCTAAACGGTGGAGCCCAGTCCCAGATCATGTCTTCCAAATTTACATCAACTCCATTGGAATTCTTAAGATATTCTAATTAATCTGTTCATGATCACAATGTCCAGTAGACAGGCCATGGGAAGTTGCTCAGAACATGACCATTGCACCTGAAAGGACCCAGCCATCTCACATCTCAGCCTAGCCTGTGAACAGAAGTTGTTTTTAGTGAAAAAGCTCTAAAGAAGTTTCTGATTCTTTTCACTTTGGTAGGAAATTAATTTCACCCATACACAAGTCCAAAGGTTTAATCATGGAGCAAAAAAGGACAAACCCATAATAATCGCAAACTGATACTTGGAAAGAGTATGAACAAGGAATACAGGTGAGGAGGTTATTACACTTGGGGTGATTCTGAGTCTCTGGAAAAGGACCCTGACCCACCAACATCCCTGCTTCCCTAGATTCCCAGTGAGTGCCACTCCTTGACACATTACACATCTTATTCTTCCATAATAGATCAGGCTTCTGAGGAAACTGGCTCTCACTTTAAACATATGGACATTTGAGTGGTATATATGAGTGCCTTTCCTGGGAGCAGGTTATGATGGGGAAGAGAAAGATGAGATTATAGACCAAGATCTTCCCCCAAGGAAGAGAGAAAGGGAAATATGAGTACTTAGAAGACATGTTTCTCCTCAGTTTCACTCGGGCAACAACCAAAATGTTACACAATAAGCATTTTTCGTATCATGTTTTTAAGTCACATATTAAAACAAAAATTACCAAATACCATAATCATTACTCTGAAAAAGATGTATCTAATCAAAGTATCTTTGCAGTAAGTTAAAATTTTATTTACAAAATACCCTATTTACTGAGTAGGGCCTTACTCAGAGACCAACAGAGGGTTCTAATACCCAAGACATCAGGTCTAACTCCCTTTGACTTAAGTCGCATTTCCTCTTATATCTTCTCTCCCTCCTTGGAACCTGCCCATCTCTTCCCTTGCCTATCATTACCTTGCTTCAAAAGCAAAATAAAATGTTCTCCTTTTCTTTTCCTTGCTAGCCAAATTCTTTACTCCATTAAGTCCAGTTGAGATCTTTTCCTCACCCAGACCAACCCCAACTATCCCAAGTCCATATTTAATCATTCTTCCTCTGGTTTCCTTGAATACATCACTGATAACACCAAATTCAGCTTCAGTTCAAACCTCAAGGAGCTAGACTTGAGCATACATGTGTTTATTATTTTCTCTGTTTGCTTGAGTTTTGCTCTGAGTCTGTTCAAATGCTCGCCCAGGTACTGAATCCAGAGTTTTGGTTTATTATGGAGTACAGAACAGATGACCCTGCCCTGAACACACTGAGATAGGTGGTACCCAGTCCCCCTCATCCATAGCAGATATTCTAGATGATTGCAGCAGCATGTACCATTTTGAACATGGCCAAATCACAGTGGCTCCCCCAGGATAATATCATCCTCAAACGGGCCCATGAAACCAAATAATATCAAGCTGGTGAAGTTACTAGTTGATAAAGTTACTGGGTATATTCCACCAGGTCATGGAAACACAGTCAAAGCGGATGTCCTTTTGCCCCACATATTCTTATGATCTACTCTTCCTTAACATAAGCCTCTCCCTGTAATTTTTTATTTAGTAAGTTTTTTACTGGGGATGGGCAGGGTTAGGCCATGCTGTATCACTCAGCATCTGTTTCTTAGATCATTGCTCTTCAAAACTGTGCTGGTAGGACCTAGAATCCACTAGCCCACACTTAATTGTTTTGTGTTTTTGGTCTCCCACCACCATACAAAATAAAACCACTCCAATCTCATTCACAGAGAAACATCTGTTAAAATTTCGAACCTAGAAAGTCATTCAAAGGATACTGCTGTCCAACCTTCTGTGAGGTTATTTTTAACAATGTAAAGACTTCAAAATGAAGCCACTCTGCTTCTATCCAATCCTTATTAATCCTGTCCCCAAACAGATCCCCACTCTACTTTTAGTATATTGCCAACTGACCTGTGGGCAGAAGTCTGTCATGGACTCCACAACTGGGGAACTCTAAGCTCTGTAACTGTACTCTCCCCCAACTCCCAATGGCAAGATGTAGCCATTTTCACCTGACCTGAACTCAATAATGCTTTGCTTTGATTTTGTTTAAGAAATTATTAAGGTGCTCTCAAACTTATGCACCAGAAAAATGATCATATGAATATCTAGGTTTAAAAGGGCAATTTTGACTAGCAGTAGTCTGCACAGCAATAAAGCTGCACAGATCCACTGGGAGGTAAGTCAGCAACAGTGGAACAATTAATTAACCTTCCTCTGTGGTATGACCACCACATATATATGTGCAGTGATTTTGCATCTTAGAGATTACCCTGAAAGCCTAAAGTTGGAGATCAGCTGCAGAGGCCCTAAAAAGCAAATCTTCCATCAACCAAGCTTTCCCTTTGTAAAAGAAAAATGCCCTCCATTCTGTGCTTATACCATAATGTAGATGACAGCAAATAAAGCATGTACTGGAAATATGTCTCTTCAGCCATTCTGATCAGCCATTCTGTCAATACAGAAAAAGGGCAGAAAATCCCAATTTGATTTTGAATATAGTAGAAAGGCTAAAGAAGAGCGATGCATTCATACCAGTCCTCCCAGAAAGAGGCATTGATCCTTCCTGGGGGCATATTCATGCAAATAGGTATCTCCTAGCTATGTATTTTGTCAATACCAGCAGTAGTTTTAAATTACCTCCTAGATTTATTCAAAATGTAGCTCTTTGTCCCAGACATAAAAGTGAGTGGATAAAATACAAATAGAGCAATTAAATTCTATCCCTCCTGCAACTCTGTTTAAATTGCACATAAAGAAAATTAGAAAAAATGTTCACTAGGGAAAAGCAATCCCAAAAGGTCAGCTGCAAAGTAATATTCATATAGTGGTTATTTAACAAAAATTTAAGGTTAGGGAGAGTATCCAAATGTCACATTAAACTAAATCAATTCCTTTCTTTCTCTCCACCTATAAATGAAGTAAAATTTTCATATAGTAAATATGAAAAGTTTTCTCCCTAATACAGCATAGCAAGTTAAAATTGTCCTTGCCGATTTTTTATAGACACATGGAATATAATACCCAAATGGAATGACTTTGCTGGTCTCTTCATTAGACACCATACTGCATTATCTTTTCAAGTTCCAATTTATCTATGGCTAAGTTTTAACCAGTCATGATGGCCATCATTTTTATTCTGATACCTCTTATGCAAGCAATGAAGTCTACCTCAAGTTCAATAGGAGACCAAGAATGAAGGCCAGAAAAGTATCATGTGGGAAAGGTAGACTATCTGAACAACATGATATGATTATTTCTTCAGATCACTGAAGAACGAAAAGGCTGATCTTTTTCTGTCCACTTTGTTCTGTTTCCTTGTTCTATTTAGGTGACATGCTTTTCAGAAAGCACTAAGAAGGGAAAGGTTCTCTCTCTCTCTCTCCTCTCTCACAAACGCACAACATGAACCCATACCCAAGGACACAAGGTGTCCACAAAAAGGCACACAGCCCTATACACAATCTTAAGCTTCTTTCAAAAACTGAAATTTCCGCCCAAACTTAGCATCAGTCTCTGAAAAAATAACATTTCTTAATGAACCAGAGCCATGAGTAAAATAAACTTGAACACAAGAACAGAGAGGCTTTCGAATCAGAGCATGATAGAGACATCAGAAGGGGGAAAGAGGGACATGGTAAATATGCTCTTCCTTAGAAAAAGGACTCAGTCAGCAGCAGGATGGGCCTGTGAGGGGAGACTAAGATGTGGGGTATGTGCACATGGCAGGAAAGCACAGTACAATAGCTCCCCAGCAGAAGCCAGTGGGCATAAATACAGCCAGGCCAGGGAAACAGGAGAGGCCCAGTGGGTGGCTATAGGTGAGGGAACCAGTAAGGGGGCATAGCACTGCATTGAGACACTGGCCACTTGGTCAAGTACCTGGCAGCAGAGTGGCTTGGCAGCAAGAGGTAGACACCAGCCATGAGGACTAAGACCCAGGATCCAAGAGTGTGGAAAGATCCTGGCAGATCATGCGCTAGTGGGAAAGATGAAGGGTACATGAGAATATGGGGATAAGACAGCAACCTGTTGTTAGACTCTGAGTACGAAGCATGGGCAATAAGAACACAGGCCCGTTGCTATTAGCAGTAGCTGATTTGAGGCTGAGCTATTAACCTCAAACTCCACAAAACTCCAACAAACTGAGTAATCTAGACTTAAACCTCAAGAAAGGGCAATGAAGGGGGTGCTAAAAATAATGACTGCATAATTAATAGCACTTGCCACTGGGGGGAAAAAAAAGACACTCAGAGCATAATAACTGCTAGAATAACAAACCCTCCTCTTTATCCTTGACCACTTTTGGAATCTTCATATGCAACAAATTATTTGTTGCAGGCCTGCTCTCTACCAGACACTGTTCCGGATATGAGGTGGATGGCCTGGGAGAGGGGAGGAGGGTGATTCCTGCCCTGTTTTGTCTGCAATGATGCCTTTATAATACCAGCCCCCATGCTTCTGAGAAATGCGAATGTTTAGGTCTGAGAGTGCTTCATGTAGGGAGGAAAGGAATCTCTTGTGTCAGACCTAACCTTAGTTTCTTCCTTTGATTAATACCTTTGAGAGGCTAAGAGAGTGACAGTGACGTGCATCATCTGGTATTTACTTCAGGACACAGTAAATACAAGTCAGAACAGGACTGGGTTAAAAACTGCAGAATAAACCACGTGATCATCATACAGGGAGAGCTTCAGGGAGGATGGCTGAGAGACAAGTAGTGCTCAAAAGGCCCAGCTTCCTTAAAAAGACAAAACCCTGTAGAGAGTTTCGCCAAGGTCTTGGCAGTTGACCTCTCTCAGCATGTGGAATTGCCTACCCCCCAACATTCTAAACCAACTGCAGGTTGGTTGACCCCTTAGAGCCCTTCTCAGCGAAGTCCTGCCTCCATAGTCAGTATCTCTGTTGGTAAACCATCATTTCTGGCCATATTGGTGATGTGGGTATGTGGTAGCTTGTAAGTTGGTCTTCCTCGAAGAGGAAGACTGAGGTTTAGGACTGAAAAACATATATCGCACATATTCTCCTCCCAACTTGACTGTCAAAAATTCAGAGAAGGACAGGGATAAACAGCTGTAGTAAATTGTATAGCCACTAGCTAGAATTCCAGGGCAGAGATGCTGTAAAGTGGAAAAGCTGAAGGTTGGAGGGGGATGGGAAGAAACATGTGACATTCTTCTTATTCCCCACAGATGCTCACACAGCAAAAACACAAAACATTGCCCCATCCACGGAAATGGCTTCTTCTCTCAGTATGCACATGTGTCTGTCGTGTGACTTAAAAGCTAACATGTTGGTCAATCTTTCTTTGGCCCTAAGTTTAAAAAGGCAAATATCAAATCAAGATTTTTAATAAATTGTCCTGTTTACTGAAGTGTAATTTTCTGTACTTTGCTAATTTTTTTAACTTGCCTAATATTTTTTAAATAATCCTGTTTAATTTTATGACAGTGATTTAGAGTTGATAATCATCTTAGGGGGTTATAGTTCCAAATGGCTCTTGTTTTAATATTTGCCGTCAGCCAGATCCCTTTCAACAACATGCTTTTGAGCCACAAAGTTTATTAGCCAGTAAAATAAAGAAAAGTCCTCATTGCAATGACATGTTCAAAGCCTTTCCCAATCCATTTTATGCTACTTGTCTCCTAAATTTGGGGTGAAAATGTTTCTGAAGGTTAAAGTTATCATAAAAAACTAAACCACGTCAAGATACAAATCTGGCTCCTGCAGTCCATGACTCGCCACAGCAATTCTCATATAATCCAGATGCGATTCAAATTCTTCTCCCTGCCCAGACCATAAAGAAGGCCTGCCTCTCTGCAATCCTTAGCACGTGAATTCAGGAAGTCACAGGGCTTACTTCCACAGCACCAGCAAAACCAGTACTTTATTGTTTTTTTCTTAGCAGTAATTACTTTTCATTTATCATTTATTTTTCCATTAATTTTTTATTTGTACATAGTCATGGGGTGCAAGGGCAATTTTTTTTACATTGATATAATTGCACTGTGGTGAAGTCAAGGCCTTCAGTCCATCCACTGAAGCATTACACATTGTACTCCTCAGCCACACCCCTCCGACTCCCTCATCCCTCCTAATCTCCACTTGAAACTATTTGAAACCATTAAAGGATGATTTTTCCTATGAGAAAGACTATATGAAATCTTTCTGCAGAAAAGCCAGTTTCTTCATCATTCACAGCACTATCAATGCATGCCCATCTGGGTGCCTACACTGCTTGCTCCCATGATACAGATTGCTGTCTGTCCTGGCGTCCTGCTAACCAAACCCCATTTTGACTGACCTTCAAGAACTGGGTTAAGTTCTACCTTCTAAAAATGTCTTTTGCTCTCTATCAACCAGCCCTTCTCCTCTGACCTCTACCCCTCAAACATCCTCATATACATCTCTTGCAGCAGGTGACACCCCATGACATAGCACTCATTTCAGAAAAGTACTAGAAGTACAGTAAGATAACTTGTTTGAGAGAGTGAGAAAGTCTCCAATCCCTGACAGTGAATTTAGCAAGGTGTAGCCAAGGTCATGTTGCTGTGCCTATGACAAATTCTCTGCTGTCACACCTACTATCTAGGTGGTCTTTGGCAGATCACTTTCCCTCCCTGAGACTCGGTTTTTCACTTGAAAACCTCGCAGAGTTGTTGCAAAGCTAAAATTGGGTTGGGAAGCAGCTGCTTCCCTAAAACCTGGGACTGCAAAATAAGTATGGTAAAACCCCTGTCTTTAATAGGCTCCCAGTCTATAGATAAGCTGTCTATAGTAACTGTAGGGAAATGGCTAATGGCATTTGGGAAATAGTAAGCTGGAAACAGTAGGAGAGAAGTTGGTGAGGGAAGACCTGAAGTCTGGAGATACCCAGAATTGCAGACATGTGCTAAAGGCTAGAAATGGGTGATAGCAGTAGAAGTGAAGATGGAGATTTCAGAGACTTTCCAAATGGAATAAAATTACAGGCCTTGGTTCATTTTGGATTTAAGAGGATAGAAGAGATTAATAAAGAACCTTTCCTCAAATTTCTTACCATCAAGACAGGTGTAGGCCATGACAAATGGAGCAAATGGGAAAAAGAGCTGGGCTGGGTGGTGGGAGTGATTAACCTCTACAGAGAGGGCACAGCAAGTATTTGCCTCCCAGCGAACTAATGCCCATCTCAAAGTCCAACAGCTGCTTCTTTCACAACCTCATTTAGTCCTTTCTTCTCTCTATTCTTGCCCATCTTGACTTTATCTATAGAAAGTTTGGTTGTGAGTTGAGCACTCAGCTAGGTTTGCTGGACTGAAGCAAACAGAGTTCACCACCAATAAGAAATAAACAACTCCCCTCCCCCATGAATCTGACTTATTGATTCTACTTTTAAAGTTAAAATAACTTTAGCCTAAAATAGCCCATGTTTCTCTTGGTCATTACTCCAAGATTACACATTTCCAACTGTCCTCTGAAGCTGCCCAAGCACAGCAAGGCAGCCTAGTCCCTTACAACTGAGGACAGTGCTTCCACATTCTTTGCCAGTAACTGCCACCTGGGTCCGGCCAGTCTGCTTTATCCGGAACACCCAACCCCCACTAGTCACTGAGCATGCTTACTGCAGGTCAAGAAGGGGATTCTTCAAATAGTCCCTAATTTATACAGATCAAAAAACTATCAATGTGGCCAGGCACAGTGGGTCACGCCTGTAATCCTAGTATTGTGGGAGGCTGAGGTGGGCGGATGGCTTGAGTCCATGAATTCGAGACCAGCCTGAATAAGAGTGAAACTCCCATCTAAAAATAGAAAACATTAGTCAGGTGTCACGGTGGGTGCCTATAATTTCTCTACTCAGGAGGCTGAGGCAAGAGGATCTCTTGAGCCCAAGAGACTGAGGTTGCAGTGAACTATGATGATGCCGCAGAACCCTACCTAGGGCAACATAGTGAGACTCTGTCTCACAAAAAAGAAAAAGAAAAAAGTTCACGTGTGCATTTCCTTTAATCCAAAAATTCTAAAAATTTTGATTAAGTAAATAATCAGAAGTACAAGTAAAGATTTGACTGTTAAATTATCTATTGAGGCATCTCTTTTTTGATTACAAAACAACAAAAAAGCAGACACATTTTGAGTGCAAAACAATAAATTACCATATAGTCACATAATGAGTATTACACAGACATATAACAAGTTATAAAAACATTTTAATAGCATGGAGAAATATTTAAAACACATTTTAATAGGCATAAAAGGTAACAGAACACATAATTTTATTCTCTATTTTGTAACATTCAACAAATACATATATACACACAGATATATACATACATGTATAAACACACACACATATACACAGAGAAAAATAACCTGGGAAGATACAACCATTGTTATCTTTAGGTAGAGGGATGAAAGATAATTTTTTTCTTTGTATCTTTTTGTATTTTCCAATTACAGTTCAAAATCATTTGTAATTAGGAAAAAATTATTAAAGTAAAGGAAAACTTGCCATGAAATGGGCCATGACTTGTGAAGAAGAAACTTCTAGGGATGACAAGTATGCCATGGAAGATTTATTCCTTCTGTACTTAAGGGGATTTTGTTTATTTGAATCCTGAGATGATCAGCCTTCCCATCTCTAATAAGATGCTAAGAGGTCACACATCCTATCCTCTGCCCACACCCTAATATATGCACATATATACACAAACACATACTTTAGGCACAAATTGATTGGTATATTTTTATTTTCTTTTATTTCAGAATATCACAGGGATACAAATGTTTTGGCTGCATGAATTGCTTTTGTACAGTTTGAATCAAAGCTATAAGTGCCCACCACTGAGATGGCACACTCATGAGAATTTAGATGTGAACTTACCCCTTCCCTTCTGCCCCTGCCTACCTGCTTGCTTTCAATGAGTTTTATTAACATATGTGCACGTGGGTGTTGATTGATTAGTTCTAATCTCATAGAAAGTATATATATAGTGTTTGTTTGTCCATTCCTGTGATACTACACTTAGAAGAATGGTCTCCAGTTCCATACAAGTTTTTACAAAAGGTCTGTCTCTGTTCTTTTGCCAGTACAATACTGTTAGGTTACTATAGCCTTCTAGTATAGCTTGAAGTCTGATAATGTGTTGCCTCCCGATTTGCTCTTTTTGCTTAGGGGTGCTTCAGGCCCTTTTCTGGTTCCAGACAAACAGAATTATTTTATTTTTTCTAGATCTTCAAAACATGACATTGGTATTTTATTATTTTTTTTTTATTAAATCATAATTGTGTACATTGGTGCAATCATGGGGCACAATGTGCTGACTTCATATACAATCTGAAATATTTTCATTGAACTATTTAACATAGCCTTCATGGCCTTTTAATCACTATATGAACATTTATATTCTGTATTTAGTAATTTTCACTCATACCCTTCTAAGATGCACTGTAAGTGTGATCCCACCAATCACCCTCCCTCCACCCATCCTCCCCCCTCCCCACCCCTCCCTCGCCCCTTCCCCATTTCTTATGCTATAACTGGGTTTTAGCCTTCATATGAAAGCTATAGATTAGCTTCATAGTAGGGCTGAGTACATTGGTATTTTAATGTTGATTGCGCTGACTCTGTAGATCACTTTGGCTGGTACAGACATTTTAACAATGTTGATTTTGTTAATCTATTAGCATGACATATTTTTCCATTTGTTTAAATCCTCTGTAATTTTTTTTTCTTTTTTTTACAAACAGAGTCTCACTCTGTCACCCTCAGTAGAGTGCTGTAACATCACAGCTCACAGCAACCTCCAGCTCTTGGGCTTAGGTAATTCTCTTGCCTCAGCCTCCCAAGTAGCTGGGACTATAGGCACCTGCCACAACACCCAGCTATTATTTTATTGTTGTTGTTGTTTCAGTTTGGCCAGGGCTGGGTTCGAACCCACCACCCTTGGTATATGGGACCAGCACCCTACTGAGCCCCAAATCCTCTGTAATTGTCTTCCTCATAAATTCATAGTTTTTTCTGTAAAGATCCTTAACCTCCTTAGTTAAATATATTACTAGGTATTTTATTTTCTTTGTTGCTATTGTGAAAGGTATGGGGTCTTTGATCTGAATCTCAGCTTGACTGTCCTTAATATATAGAAATGTTATTGATTTGTTTACATTAATTTTGTAACCTAAGACTGCTGAATTTATCTATCAATTTCAGAGGTCTCTTGGTTGAATCTTCGGGTTTTTCTAGATATAAGATCATATCATCAGTAAAGAGTGACAGTTTGATCTCTTACTCCACATTTGAATACCTTTGATTTCTTTCTTGTGTCTTATTGTTCTGACTAGAACCTCTAGCACTATGTTGAATAGAAGTGGTGACAGTGGGCAACCTTGTCTAGTTCCAGATCTAAGTGGTAATTGCTTTCAATTTTTCCCTATTTTGTATGATGTTGACTGTTGATTTGTCATATATAGCTTTTAGAATTTTTAAGTATGTTCCATGCATGCCTATTTTGTTAACAGTTCTCATTATAAAAGTGTGCTGAATTTTGTCAAATGTTTTCTCTGGATCTATTGAGATAATCATACGGTCTTTGTTAATCCCTCTGTTTATGTGGTGAATCACATTTACAGATTTGTGTATGTTGGACCAATGCTGCATGCCTAGAATTAAGCCCACTTGGTCATGGTGAATTATTATTTGTTTTGATGTGCTTCTGAATTCATTTTCTTAGAATTTTTTTGAGAATTTTTACATCTATATTCATAAGGGATATTGATCTGTAGTTTTCTTTTTTCATTATATCTTTTCCTGGCTTTGGTATCAAAGTGATCCTGGCTTCCCAGAAGAAATGGGGTAAGATTCCTTCCTGCTTGATGTTATGAAATAATTTCTGCAGTATTGGTGCCTGTTCCTCTTTGTAGTTCTGGTAAAATTCAACTGTGAAACCACCTGGTTCAGGACTACTGCTGCTTTAATTTCATTACTTGATATTGGTCTGTTTAGAAGTTCTGTTTCTTACTGATTCAGCCTAGGAAGGTTGTGGGTTTCAAAGAATTCATCCATTTCCTCAATGTTATCCAGTTTGTTTCCAGAAAGGTTTTTACATCCAAAGATGATGTTTTGTATTTCTATGGTATGAGGTGTAATGTCTGTTTTTTTTATTTCTAATTGAACTTATTATGTTCCTTTATTTTCTATTTTTAATCTGTTAAGAGGTCTGCTGATTTTGTTTATCTTTAGAAAGAACCAACATTTTGTTTCATTAATCTTCTGTATAATTCTCTTGTATTGATTTCATTTAATTCTTCTCTGACCTTAGTTATTCCTTTTCTTCTGAGTTTAGCATTGGTTTGCTTTTCCTTTTCTAATTCCTTGAAACAACTCATTACATTGTTGATTTGCAATATTTCTGTCTTTTTGATGTAGGCATTTAATTAAGGCTATGATTTTCCCTCTTAGGACTGCTTTTTCTGAATCCCAAAGATTTTGGTAACTTATGTACCCTTTGTCATACATATATATACATTTTTTTTTGAGACAGAGTCTCACTATGTCACCCTTGTTAGCGTGCCATGGCATGACAGCTCACAGCAACCTCCAATTCTTGGGCTTAAGCAATTCTCTTCCCTCAGCCTCCCAAGTAGCTGGTACTACAGGCACCCATCACAAGGTCCAGTTGCAGTTGCCATTATTGTTTAGCAAGCCCAGGCTGGGCTCACACCATGAGCCTCAATGTATGTAGCTGGCGTCCTACTCACTGAGCTATAAGCCCTGAGCCCCCTTTGTCATATTGTTAGAAAAATCTTATAATTTCCATATTAATTTCTTCCTTAACCCAATAATCATTCATCAGTAGGTTTTTTAATTTCCACAATTTTGTATAGAATTGAGTGTTTCTGTTGGAGTTGATTTCTAATTTTATTCCACTGTGGTTTGAAAAAATACATGGTATAATTTTTATTTTTTAAAAAAAGTGATAAGTGAGGTAGATTTCTGTCCATATTGCTGAGTAGAACTTTACTGCTTTGTTGAGGCATTTTGGTATCTGTGGCGTTTGGTATGTGGACTCTGAACTTGAACATTTGGATGATGTTACACTGGTGGGTATTTATTTTGCTTATCACTATATAATGCAGATCTATGTACTTCCTGCAGGGCAGATCTGGTCTTGAAAAATTCCCTCATTGTTTGCTTGTCTGAGATAGTCTTTATCTCTCTCATATAAAAAACTCAGTTTTACAGGATACAAAATTCTAAGCTGGCCATTACATATTTGAGAAGAATGAAAATGGGACCCCAAACCTTTCTGGCTTATCAGGTCTCAGTTGGAAGTCTTCAGTTAGTCTGATGGGTTTTCCTTGGTAAGTTACCTGATGTTTTCACCTTATGTTTCATAGGATTTCTCCTTCATGTTAACTTTGACCAGTCTGATGACTACACGCCATGATGACTGCCTCCTGGTAATGAATCTCTCAAAAGGCCACTGACTTTCTAATACCTAGATATCCAGATCTTTAGAAGGCATGAGAAATTTGCCTTCAAGGGTTTTCCAGCCCTTGTGTATGTTCTTCATTCTCAGAGATGCCTGTGATTCTAAATTTGGCTTCTTTAGCCTATTTATATAAACCCATGTTTCTTGTAGGCTTTGTTCATTCCTCTTATTTCCATGTTCTTTCTGACTGTCTTAATTCAAAGATGTTGTCTTCTATCTCTAAGAGTCTTTCTTCTGCCTTTTCTTAAGGCTTCCACTGTGTTTTATATTTCCCTGAATAAATTTTTCATTTCTAGAAGTTTTCCTTAATTTTTTTTAATAATCTGATTTTTTTTTTTATTTTTTTAGATGGAGTCTCACTATATTGCCCATGGTAGAGTGTTGTGGTATCACAGCTCACAACAACCTCAAACTCTTGGGCTTAAGTGATTCCCTTGCCTCAGCCTCCCAAGTAGCTCGGACTACAGGTGCCTGTCACAATGCCTGGCTATTTTTGGTTGCAGTTGTCATTGTTGTTTAGCTGGTCCAGGTTGGACTCAAACCCACCAACCTCAGTGTAAGTGGCTGATGCCATTACCACTGTGCTATGGGCATCGAGCCAATAATTTGATTTCTTTAGTGAATTTTTCATCTATTTCTGGCATTGTTTTTGTGATTTCTTTCTCTTGGGTTTCTATTATTCTATTGTATTTTCTTGATCTTCCATACAATCCACATTTGAAATTCTTCATCAGTCATTTCAATATTCTCATTTTGGTCAGTTCTTTTTTATTTTTATTAAATCATAATTGTGTACATTGGTGCAATCATGGGGCACAATGTGCTGACTTCATATACAATCTGAAATATTTTCATTGAACTATTTAACACAGCCTTCATGGTCTTTTAATCACTATATGAAGACATTTATATTCTACATTTTGTAATTTTCACTTGTACCCTTGTAAGATGCACCGTAAGTGTGATCCCACCAATCACC
>CAUYRH010079159.1:0-23095 GCA_963574655.1 Perodicticus potto
CCTGTAGTCCCAGCTACTTGGGAGGCAGAGGCAAGAGACTCGCTTGAGCCCAGGAATTGGAGATTGCTGTGAGCTGTGATGCTACAGCACTCTATCCAGGGTGACAGCTTGAGACTCTGTCTCAAAAAAAAAAAAAAAAAAAATGTTATAGTAGGCTCAGTGCCTGTGGCTCAAGAGGCTAAGGCGCCAGCTACATACACCTGAGCTGGTAGGTTCGAATCCAGCCCAGGCCTGCCAAACAACAATGACGGCTACAACCAAAAAATGGCCGGGTGTTGTGGCGGGTGACTGTAGTCCCAGCTACTTGGGAGGCGGAGGCAGAAGACTCGCTGGAGCCCAGGAGTTGGAGGTTACTATGAGCTGTGATGCCACAGCACTCTACCCAGGGTGACAGCTTGAGGCTCTGTCTAAAAAAAAAAAAAAAAAAAAAAAAAGTTAAAAAAAAAGAGGGGGTTTAGATTTGATGATACGGGTAAAAAACACATAGGAAAATTAAAGAGGAATTATAACTATTATTGCAGCCTTCTGGTTTTTTTTTTTTTTTTTTTTGCAGTTTTTGGCAGGGGCTGGGTTTGAACCCGCCACCTCCAGCATATGGGGCCAGCGACCCATTCCTCTGAGCCACAGGCGCCGCCGCAGCCTTCTGGTTTTAAGATTGTTGTTTTTTTTTTTTTTGTAGAGACAGAGT
Organism: Perodicticus potto; assembly: GCA_963574655.1. NCBI lineage: Eukaryota > Metazoa > Chordata > Mammalia > Primates > Lorisidae > Perodicticus > Perodicticus potto. The sequence goes on from CAUYRH010079159.1 coordinate 689, forward strand.
CTCACTTTATCGCCCTTGGTAGAGGGCCGTGGCATTACACAGCTCACAGCAACCTCCAACTCCTGGGCTTAGGTGATTCTCTTGCCTCAATCTCCCTAGTAGCTAGGACTACAGGCACCTGCCACAACACCCGGCTATTTTTTTGTTTTGCAGTTGAGCCGAGGCTGGGTTTGAACCTGCCACCTTCAGCATATGGGGCCTGCGCCCTACTCGCTGAGCCACAGGCGCCGCCCTAAGATTGTTTTTTAAGCACCAAAGGAGGAAAGAAAAACTTCATTTTTCTCTGCTGCACCCCTTTTAATAAAAGGATTTGTCCTGTAAAATTTGGATTCAGTCAAAAGGCCACACTTAAGGACTTAGAAGGCCACATGTGGCCTTAAGGCCCCAGATTCCCACCCCTTAATGCTAAATTTAGTTCTAGGTAATAAACATAAGTAATAAAATGGCAGCTGAAGAAATGTCAAAGTTGAATAAATAGTAATAAGTATAAAGGAAAGGCGGTGCTAAAAACATTATATATTCTTTAATAGTGAACACTTAACAATAATCTGCAGATAATTTCTCCAGCCTCCTCTCCTCTCACAAAGCACCTCTCCGTAGCATTTATCCTTGTTTTCAAGGCATTTTGTTAAGCACACTGTTCAATGCTCTGCACTTACACCTTACTCAGCCTGTCTTTGCTTTGTTTTCCCATTTCACCTACTTCCCTTCATTTATTCACATCATTTTAGTTTATTTTGTTGTTTAGTTTTTTATTGAAACAGTCTCACTTTGTCATCCCTGTAGAGTACCACTGAGTCACAACTCACAGTAACCTCAAACTCTTGGGAGTCAAGCAATTCTCTTGCCTCAGCCTCCCTGGTAGCTGGGACTACAGGCATCTACCACAACCCCCCGCTATTTTTTTTTTCTTGTTTAGCAGGCCTGGACTATGTTCGAACCCACCAGCCCTGGTGTGTGTGGCCAGCGCCCTAACTAATTCTGATAGTCTGTCATACAAACATTCTAGATTTACAGAACCATTCCTAAAGTGCTGAATCAACAGTTAAGAGAATATTTCTGGTTTTCCCTATTTTAAATAACATCGTCTAAAAGTTGCCTCAGTATCAGTAAAAACTTGTGTGTGTTTCTGAAGGTAGAATTACTAGATCAGAGAGAAGCAACTGAGCCTTTTTTTTTGCGTTTTTTTGGCCAGGGCAGGGTTTAATCCCTCCACCTCCGGAATATGGGGCTGGCGCCCTACTGCTTTGAGCCACAAGCACGCCGCCCCAGCAACTGAGACTCTTAATACAGTTTTCCAAATGGCCTTCCAGAAGTTTTGTGAGATCAAAAAGGGATAGTAAGAGTTTTGACCTTTGTTACAGTATGCTGTCAAGGAATCACAAGTAAAACTATATTGTATGCCAGAACTATTTAAATTTGAAATATTTCCTCTTGAGAGATGCCCTCATGTAATGCTTTACTAGTGCACTTTAGAATTTCAGGTGAGAGGCAAGATTACAAGATAGCAGTTTGTGTTTGGGGTAGTAGAAAAGTACTGGGGACAAAACTGAATTGGAATTATTAAGCATTTAATGATTTTATATATGGGGCGGCGCCTGTGGCTCAGCGAGTAGGGCGCCGGCCCCATATACCGAAGGGGGCAGGTTCAAACCTGGCCTCAGCCGAACGACAAAACAAACAAACAAAAATAGCCCGGCGTTGTGGCGGGCACCTGTAGTCCCAGCTATTCTGCAGGCTGAGGCAAGAGAATCGCCTAGGCCCAGGAGGTGGAGGTTGCTGCGAGCAGTGTGATGCCACGGCACTCTACCAAGGGCGTAAAGTGAGACTCTGTCTCTATAAGAAAGAAAGAAAAAAAAAGAAATAATTCCATATATGGAAACAAACAAGAATGAAAGCATTAAACTATGTAAATTCATTGCTGATCTTTATTTGCATCACGACATTTTATGCAGTTGCAACCTTCTGTACATATTTGGTACCTTTTTTTGGTTTTTTTCCAAATCACTCTTGCTATTTTGCTATCCAGGTAAGAATTTCCAAGGTTACAATGTCAGACCTTAGCCATTTCCCTTTGGTTAGACGCCTCCCCCCACCCACCCCATTTCAAATTTTTGGTGCTTGGTTAATATGCTACCAATAACCTTGTGCATTCATTTTTCTTTTCTTTTATTTTTATTTTTTAGAGACGGAGTCTTACTTTATCACCCTCAATAGAGTGCTGTAGTGTCACAGCTCACAGCAACCTCTAACTCCTGGGCTTAGGCGATTCTCTTGCCTCAGCCTCCGGAGTAGCTGGGATCACAGACACCCGCCACAACGCCCAGCTATTTTTGTTGCAGTTTGGCCAGGGCCGAGTTTGAACCTTCTGCCCTTGGTGTATGGGGCCGGGGCCCTACTCACTGAGCCACAGGTGCTGCCCTGCATTCATTTCTTTATTCAGTTCATACCATTGAAAGATTTTCCCCAGAGTGAACAAGTTTTTTTTTTTTTTTTTTAGATAGAGCCTCAAGCTGTCACCCTGGATAGAGTGCTGTTGCATCACAGCTCAAAGTAACCTCCAATTCCTGGGCTCAAGCGAGTCTCCTGCCTCTGCCTCCCAAGTAGCTGGGACTACAGACGCCTGCCACAACGCTCTCGGCCATTTTTTGGTTGCAGCCGTCTTTGTTGTTTGGCAGGCCTGGGCTGGATTCGAACCCATCAGCTCAGGTGTACGTGGCTGGCACCTTAGCCCACTGAGCCACAGGCGCCGAGCCCAGAGTGAACAAGTTTATAGCTTTTCTTGTACTACTAGATTTTGCACTCTACTGACACGTTAACTTTGTATGCTGCCTTCCTCCTTTTTAAGCTCTCCTAATAAGGAGGGTTTTAAATTTTCCGTGTACTCCACAGGGTAGCCTAAGTAGAACTGCCTCAAAGCTGAGCACAAATAACTCAATAAATATTAATGGGTTAATTTTTATTTACCTGTAGGCTTGACTTTCCTCTCTTCCAGATTTCCCCCTAGTCTATTCGTTCAACATGCAGTCTCTTAAACCGGCAATTTCAGGTTAGTCAATTTTGGATAGAGATTCCTTTTTGTGTCCTTTAAATATTATTACCCAGATCCCTGTTCTGGAACCTGACTGGCCTTTCTGCTGTATGAGGAAGCCCAAGTGACAGCAGTCACTGCCACTGGCGCTTACACCTAGGTGCTGCTTCGGGAAGATGATTTCTGGAAGAATTTCTGTCAGTGAACTTGGACAGATTTTGAAGATAACATAAGTGGCACGTGTTTCTGCCTGTACACAATTCGAGGCTGTGTGAGTCGCAGAAATTCAGGAAAGGACAAACGACACCTGTGGATTGTTCTGCATCGCCCAAGCACACAAGGAAACACTGGATTTATCCTCTCGGGCCCAGGGGTCAGCACAGGTGCGGAGCCAGCTCGGGAAGGAAGCATCGGCTGGCCACGCAGAGCTACGTGTGGCGTTGGGGAAAGCCTGCGGTCCTGACCTTGAAGCGCGGACGCCGGGTCTCCGTGGGCTGTCGGTGGTTCCCGCGCTGAGCCGCCCCGGGACACACCAACGGGGCGGGGCGTGGCAGCGGGAGGGGGCGGGACCGACCGCGCGTCACCTCTGACGTGGGCGCGGGACCGGGCCGCCGCCGCCGCCGCCGCCGAACTGGGGGGCCCGGGACCAGGGTGCTGGGGTGAGTGCCAAGATGGCCGCTCCGGCTCGGGCTGGTGAGTGTTCGCGCTGGGCGCGCGTGGCGAGGCGGTTGGCGGATTGAGGCTCCCGGCAGGAGCGGACGTCCGACGGGAGCCCCCGGGGCCGGGCGGCACCTGGCGGCGTTTTCCCGCCGCGCAGGACGCTGGGGTGCCCTGAGGGAGGCAGGGGGGCTGCTGACTGACGGACACAATCGAGCTGAGGGGCGCGTGGCGGCGGGTCCGGCGAATTTAGAATTGGAGCCTCTGGGAAGTTTCGGTGGGTCCTGCGATGCTCCTACCAGTGCCCTGGCGACCACCTTACGAGTGCCCGGAGATGCTGCGAGGAGCCGCGTCTTCTGTGTCCGGGGGCACCGGGCTGCAGGGGAACGAGCTGTGGGGAGAGGGGCGAGGTGGGCGGCCGATGCGGAGGGGAGCTATGCCCTGACCAGGGCTGCAGCGATGCGGGCTGCGCGCCGAGCGGAGCAGGCGAGAAGTCAGACCGCATCCTCCCTGGGGCTCTCCTTGCTGCCGAGTGATGCTTGAAGCCCCTGGGGCGCTTCTGTTTCTGGGGTTAGGAGAAAGGTGCTTCTTGGGTCGCCGCGCTGTCAGCACCTGCTGCCACTGAAAAGGTTCCAGTTTTTGGCTGTCCTCTTCCTAAAACCATTTCCGCCGACCCTCGAGGGGAAGGGAATGGCAAAAGGCAGAATTTATTTGGGGAGGCGTAAGAAAAATGACTGCTCAGGTTACACACCCCCATAAAAAAGAAAGTGAAACATAGTAATAGTTTCAACTGCTCGTTTGAGTTGTTTAAATTCTATTGATAGCTGGATACTTTCTTACAGTTTTAATATTAGAAGTAAAAACAAAAACCACATATTAGTTGTCGGGAGATTCACTCTTTGCTCACCACCCACCCCCTACCTTTTTAAACCTTAATTGTCATGTGAAGGCTAGTAACGGCGTTGTGAAATTAGCATGGAAATAAGACCTTCGGGCCCTGCACTTGAATTCCTTATTAGCTGTTAAGTGGCTGCTTGTGGGGTAAAAATAGGGGTGATAAGTTTGGGGGCCTGGAATTCCATTTTGAGTTGTGCAAAACCAGGATTTGGTGTAAACAAGGGAAAAGAATTGGGTGATCACTATGATCAAATTCAGAAAGCCAAACAGAAATTAAGCACATATTCATAGAATATGTCAGAATCTTAATAAGATTCAATATTCAGTTGTCTTGATAGAGATGAAATTTGGTATTCTTGGAACCCTAATCTTCATAGTCTTAATTGAACATCTCAGGGGATTTGATAGTTTTGTTAAACATTTTAAAAGTACATTTAGATTTTCTCTTCCCACTCAAGATTTTTCTAGCTTTTTGTGTATGAGCCATTAATTATACAATGGATTTTAGAGCTTTCAATCCAGTATTTATCACTGTGCATTATCCAATTTGAAATTTGGTGATAGTTCTGATTAAACAAATAGTTCAATGTGTAAAGTTTAGAAAGTCGAAATGTTTGGCTACTTTGTATATCAGTCTTGTTTTTCTTCCAAAACTGTCGTTTGATTTGGAAAAAACTAATTTATAGTCTTAAGTATATGCTTGTTAGAACAAATCATGGATATACTAGAATGATAGTCGAGGCATTTTATACATAGTATCTGAACTCAGTTTATTAGACTGGTAGTAGAATGCTCAGTTTTTTCCTGAATGTTTCCCCCATTAAGAAGTTGGCTGCCTGTAGGTCAATGTATAAATATGTTGGTGTGACACAAACGATAAATATTTTGGAACACAATTGCCCGTAAATTACTTGTTAAGTAGGGATGGAAGCGAGGAATTCAAATAACCTGGAGGCAGAACTTGCTTTCCAGGAGCTTTATCTTACTACATCTCCTACTAGATCCAGTCTCTGATTCAGAAGAGGCACGCTAGGGACGTGAGAAAGGCCCAGGGAAAAAGTGTATCCTTTATTGTTTAATGAGGAGTTTCAAGCAAGATCAGGGTAATTATAGATTCTAGATCTCTAAAGGAAGAAAGAATAACCAGGGCCTTTCTTAGGATAAAGGAAAGGAAATACATCATGATTGACATGGAGAGGTGCCAAAGCACATAATAGACATAATAGCATACCTAAGAACGAGCAGGGAGAGTTTGAGAGCCCATTGTGTTCATTCGTTCAAAAATTTGTTCATTCAGAAATATCGAACGCCTTTCTGTGTACCAAGCAGTATGCTTGACCCTTGCCATGTTACAAACATCTCTTAAGACTGGGAGCTATGGTGGTTCTGTGAAGTAAATGGAAAATTGAAAACTGCTTGTGTGAGTGGATAGGGTTTACCCTAATTACTACAAACTAGGGATAAAGCTGTTTTCATTCTTATCCAAATGTATTTCTGTGGTTAGTAATTCCTAAGACCTACTTCCTACTGAAATTACCATTTTCTTCTATCTTTTATTATGGAAAATAACAAATCTTCCTACTTTTAATAGCCTTTAGAGACTCTGTTCAGGTTATTTATAACTGTTAAATGAAAAGTGTTTTGTCACAAAAATATCTTCATTAAAGAGTCAGCATAAGTCTGCTTTAATATCCATTGTTCAGGATTTTCTTCAATGAGATAATTACTGTGGCACAATTTTATTTTTAAATTTATCCTATTTTTATGTCCAGCGCTACTTATGTTTTTCTTTCTTAACTGAAAGAGAATGTATGTGTAAAATGTGCATGAAGAGTTTAAAAATTAAACATTCACAATCAGGTCAGTTGCATATAAAAACATTTTAACAAAAGATGTTTAGAAAGTGGTTAGTCATACATGAAGAGTAGAAAAGCATATATTTGTCCAGCAATTTGAAGGCTTTTTTATTTTTATTTTTTTTCTTTTGAAGACAGAGTTTCATTTTGTTGCCCTAGGTAGAATGCCTTTTGAAGGCTTTTATAATGCCATGTTAAGGAAATTAGATTTATCTTTCCATCTTTCAAACTTTAAACAATTTTAGGCAGTGGTTCTCAACCTTCCTAATGCTGTGACCCTTTAATACAGTTCCTCATGTTGTGGTGACCCCCAACCATAAAATTTTTTCCGTTGCTACTTCATAACTTTAATTTTGCTACTGTTATGAATTGTAATATTGATATGAAGGCTGTATTTTCATTGTTACAAAGGGGTCACAACCCACAAGTTGAGAACTGCTGATATAGAAGAGGCAGCAAGTTCTATGAAGGCAAGATGTATAGGTAACCTGAATTCAAGGTGTGCCAGAGACTGGTTCAGAAAGGTTAGGACTAAGAATATATTGTCTGTCATAGGCAACTGCCTACAACTGATAACTGAACTTCTGCTGGAAACTCTGTAGGATGAGTTCACTATGAGAAGAGGTTTGAAGAACTGTTAAAATAGATCAGAAACGTATTTTACTATATACTTAAACTCTGGATTGTATATTGCAAAGGGCTGTAATTTGAGTATATGAAAATTAATTTCAGAGAGTCCTCATTTTGTGGTAAGTAAAAGCAGTTTTATGCTGTCCAACTGTAAAAAGTCAAATATTTTGTCTATGATCTTATTTGATTTTGCATGGTAGTATAATCTTTGATTAAAAATGTCTTATGGCTCGGCGCCTGTGGCTCAACGGGCTAAGGCACCAGCCACGTACACCTGAGCTGGCGGGTTCGAATCCAGCCCGGGCCCGCCAAACAACAATGACGGCTGCAACCAAAAAATGGCCAGGCGTTGTGGCAGGCGCCTGTAGTCCCAGCTACTTGGGAGGCTGGGGCAAGAGAATCACCCTAGCCTAAGAGCTGGAGGTTGCTGTGAGCTGTGACGCCACAGCACTATATCGAGGGCAACAAAGTGAGACTCTGTCTCAAAAAAAAAAAAAAAGTCTTATGAGATCTTCTGTTTTATTTCTTTTCTAGTCATTTTAGCTTTCTATTTTATAAGTGCTTTAATATACTAATTCTATATAATAGTTTTCAATAAGTTACATATGGTTGTTTTCTTAAACTTTAGAATTTGCTGAAGAGAATATTAAAAATGCATTATCAGGGGCGGTGCCTGGGGCTCAAGGAGTAGGATGCCAGCCCTATATACTGGAGGTGGTGGGTTCAAACCCATCCCGGCCAAAAACCGCCAAAAAAAAAAAAAAATGCATTATCAGTCATGTATGAAAAGTTTGAATAGCTTGAATGGTTTTCTTTGACCAAGTCAAAAATTTTATTGTCTTTCAGCACATATTAGAAGAATGACAAAAAACTTTTAGAATATTTGTAAATACACCTGTCTTTACATAGTTACCATGCACTAACTGATTACACCACTGGAACACTACACCTATCTTTAAAATATAACTTACTTGGTTTGAAAAAAAACATCATCGCATAGGTACTAATTTAAATTTCAAGTGTAGAAACATTTTTAAATGGATGAGAATAATCAGATAATTTTAATCCTTACTGAATTTCATTCAAAACATCTTAATTTGTATGGTGCTATTAGATAGGTATAAGTAATAGTTCATCAAAATCTGCATGGGGATGTATTAATAACAATATTTTGTTGTACAATATCTCTTTAAAATGGATGTATGATTCAGTCTGCTGCAGCCCAACAGAGTTAATGCATAGCTTCACAGCAGTGGATTAGCAAATGAAAAGAAGTACTCTGAACCCACTAGAGGAAAATTGGAAGTGTCAAGAAAATACTCACATCCTCCTTCCTTGTCTTCTAAGCTTTTAGATCTTTGTGTGATGAGGCCCTTTTGGAGATAGTCTAGTAACTGATCTGAGCTTTGGCTCCAGGCAGGAGAGCAAACTAGGGATCTCTGGGGGCAGCAGGCTGGGTCTCTATCTCCTGCTTTCCTTCCAGCCCTTCCCTTGGCCATCCACCCCCTACTGGTTTCTTTCACAAGTAGACAGGATAAATGGGCCTCCTGCCCTAAAATATTAATCTCATGATCTGTTAGATTTGTCATTCTACCATTCTGGTTTCAAATCTTTCTATTTTTAAAAGAGTTTATCTTTAAGAAACCCCCTTCTAAAATGCTAATACCCCAGGGAGAGGTCAGACCTTAGTTCTCAGCTAACATCTTGATTATCAGTTAGCACCTTAGTTGGGCTTAGTACACATTTGGCTGAGAAGAAGGGACCCCCCCCCAACTGAAAGTGTTGAACTGGAAGGAAACTGGCATTGATACCAACTTATTATTTTATTGTTATTGGTAGCTAAGATGTACTGAGGCCATGTTATTATGTGCCAGGAATTGTTCTAATTCCCTTAGCCGTCCTATTGACATTATCACTACTGTTATTTTACAGATGAGAAAACTGAATTACGTACAGCATAAATAATCTGTCTGTGGTCACGTAGTGACTATAGCCAAGTATAAAACCTCAGGCGTTTGGATTCCAACATATACTCTCTAGCCATTTTGCTGTGACACCTCTTCTCTGCCATAACATCTCTCAGGGATGACATTTTTCATGGAATAAAATCATGTGTTCAGGAGTACTTGTCTCTTCCTGTTGAAGGTTAAGGATCTTGCTATCATCTAAATAGGCTTATTTTTTTTTCTTTTTTCTTTTTTTTTTCTTCAGCCCTCGGGTAGAGTGTGGTGGCGTCACACAGCTCACGGCAACCTCCAACTCCTGGGCTTAGGCGATTCTCTTGCCTCAGCCTCCTGAGTAGTAGCTGGGACTACAGGCACCCGCCACAATGCTCGGCTATTTTTCTGTTTTGCAGTTCAGCTGAGGCTGGGTTTGAACCCGCCACCTTCGGTATATGGGGCTGGCACCCTACTCGATGAGCCACAGGCGCCGCCCAATTTTTTTTCTTTTTTGAGACAGAGTCTCACTATGTTACCCTTGGTAGAATACTGTGGCATCACAGCTCACAGCAACTTCAAACTCCTGGGTTCAAGCAATTCTCTTGCCTCAGCCTCCTAAGTAGCTGGGATTACAGGTGCCCGCCACAATGCCTGGCTATTTTTTTGATGCAGTTGTCGTCGTTAGCTGGCCCATGCTGGGTTCAAACGCACCAGCTTCCGTGCAAGTGGACGGCGCCGTAACCACTGTGCTGCACGCAACGAGCCTAAATAGGCTTTTTAGTAACAACTACAGTGAAATAGAGAAATACTTTGTATGTAGGTCACTACAAAAGTTTTGAGACAGGCTGTGTTATATAATCCATTATTTTACTTCCAAGAAACACACTGAACAACAACCTCAAACTCTTGGGCTCAAGTGATCCTCTTGCCTCACCTCCCCAGTAGCTGGAGCTACAGGTGCCCACCACAATGCCTGGCTATTTTTAGAGATGAGGTCTGGCTCTTGCTCAAGCTGATCTCAAGCCTGTGAGCTCAGGCAATCCACCTGCCTCGGCCTCCAGAGTGCTAGGATTACAAGTGTGAGCCACTGCGGCCAGCCTTTGACTAGATTTTAGACCTCAGAAAATTAAGGAGAATTAAATTTAAGATGTGCACATGAAATGTGTGCACATGCAAAGTTGTGTCTCGTAGTACCTGCTGTCTAAAAGTCAAGGGATCAAGGCCAGGCTCACCCCTGTAATCCTAGCATTCTGGGAGGCTGAGGCCAGTGGATTGCCTGAGCTCAGGGGTTCAAGACCAGCCTGAGCAAGAGGGAGACCCCATCTCTAAAAATAGCCAGATGTTGTGGTGGACGCTTGTAGTCCCAGCTATTGGGGAGGCTGAGGCAAGAGAATCACTTGAGCTCAAGAGTTAGAGGTTGCTGTGAGCTATGTCACCACTCACTCTACCAGGGGGAGGCTAAGTGAGATTCTGTCTCAAAAAATAAATAAATAAATAAAAGTAAAGGGATGAAGGGCTCTGATTACCGGATTTTACGAAAAGAGGTGGGAAGGAACCCAAAACCAGTTTTACCTTTGCAGTTTTTTAGGCCCTGGCAGTGAACATCTGTAGATACCATTGAAATTCATAGTCTTACTAAAAATTTAAAGCATCAGTCATGATCCATGCAGTGTTTTCAGTGCATGGGCCTCGTCTGTACCCTGAAGTTAATGTTAAATGAATTTTAAAAATGTTCTGTTGTCATTACTCTTTACATTGATTTCAGTTCATTATTAAGTGCAAGTAGCAAAAGTGTTCCTCACTTTAAATGATAAAGGAGCAAGTTCTGAGTCAAGTCATATTGGTCTTTTCTGGTTTGTTTAGAATTAGCTTTTAATTTCAGATACAGTTAGGCCTCATTGTATAACTATCCACTTCATATTCTTTTTTCTTTTTTTTTCTTTTTGCATCTATGTCTTACATATTCATGAAAGTAGTTAAACACAAAAGCACATTCTTGTTACTATCTCCCTAAAGCAAACTGTCAAGGCTCTCAAGTCTGAATATGTTATAGAGCCATGAAGTAGAGGTAATTATTGATTTACTAAATGGAAAGCCAACTTAAATGGTAGTTACACCATTGAATGTGATTGGTTTAAATAAACATTAAGATTTGTTCACAGCTCGGCGCCTGTGGCTCAGTGGGCTAAGGCGCCAGCCACGTACACCTAAGCTGGCGGGTTCGAATCCAGCCCGGGCCCACCAAACGACGACAGCTGCAACCAAAAAATGGTCAGGCGTTGTGGCGGGCGCCTGTAGTCCCAGCTACTTGGGAGGCAGAGACAAGAGACTTACTTGAGCCCAGGAATTGGAGGTTGCTGTGAGCTGTGATGCCACGGCATTCTATCCAGGGTGACAGCTTGAGGCTCTGTCTCAAAAAAAAAAAAAAGATTTGTTCACTATAGCTACCATTTATTGAGCATTTACATGTGTCAGATAAATATTTTATCTCAGTCCTTCAACAGTTCAGCTGAAATTGGTATACTTTTTCTTTTATAGATGTTTATAGACATTAAAACATGCTCAAAAGCATACATATGTCTAACAGTATATGGCAAAAGTGGAATTCAAACCTAAGTTTTTCAGCCTCAAAACCTAAACTTTAATCTATGATTCTGCTTTAAGAATTCCACATAGGGCTCAGAATGTTTGTAAGTATTGGTGAGATATATTTGGGTCTTGCCAAAGGAATATAGTTTTGAAACTGTCCCTCAGACTATTGGGTAAAAATAGATCTTACCTTGTTACAGTGAAAAAAATGATCACTACCCATTTGTTACCACTAGATGGTGGAAGAAAATTAAAAACAAAAGGTTTTAATTGTCCCTCACTAGAGAAAGTGAAGTGTATCCCTTCAGAGCAAGGTGAACAAGAGATTAGGGAAGTCTAGAGCAAGAGAAAAGTGAAAATTGCCAATGTTATTATGACAAGTAGCCTAGAAATTGGGGGCAGATGAAGCAAATTTATGTTATTCTTGGGTAAATACATATAAAAAAAGAAAAATGTTGGCTTCTTGTTTATATTTTATTAAAATTTGACATTATTCTGCTTAGTTTTCAGATACTTCAAGTATTGTGAACAGAGACTGATTTGGATTATGTGTTTCTCAGCTAGACTAAGTAAATGTTAACAATGGATAAATGCAAACACGTTGGGCAGTTGCGACTTGCTCAAGACAGTTCCATCCTCAATTCTCAGAAATGGCACTGTGTGGACTGCAATACAACTGAGTCGATTTGGGCTTGCCTTAGCTGTTCCCATGTTGCCTGTGGAAGATATATTGAAGAGCATGCACTCAAGCACTTTCAAGAGAGCAGTCATCCTGTTGCATTGGAGGTGAATGAGATGTATGTTTTTTGTTACCTTTGTGATGATTATGTTCTTAATGATAATGCAACTGGAGACCTGAAGTTACTACGAAGTACCTTAAGTGCAATCAAAAGTCAGAATTATTACTGCACGACTCGTAGTGGAAGGGTTTTACGGTCTATGGGTATAAGTGAAGATTCTTATTTCTTACATGATGGCGCCCAATCTCTGCTTCAAAATGACGATCAAACGTATACAGCTCTTTGGCACAGGAGAAGGATGCTAATGGGAAAAATTTTTCGAACATGGTTTGAACAATCACTCATTGGAAGAAAAAGGCAAGAAGAACAATTTCAGGAAAAGATTGTACCAAAAAGGGAAGTGAAGAAAAGACAGCAAGATTTAGAGTATCAGGTTAAAGCAGAATTGGAAAGTATGCCTCCAAGAAAGAGTTTACGTTTGCAAGGTTTAGCTCAGTCTACTACAATAGAAATAGTTCCTGTTCAAGTACCTCCACAAACTCCAGCATCCCCAGCAAAAGATAAAGTAGTATCTACCTCAGAAGATGTAAGACTTAAAAAAGTTAGTGACTCCTCAGTTAAACGAAGGCCAATAGTAACTCCTGGTGTAACAGGATTGAGAAATTTGGGAAATACTTGCTATATGAATTCTGTTCTTCAGGTATTGAGTCATTTACTTATTTTTCGACAATGTTTTTTAAAGCTTGATCTGAACCAATGGCTGGCAGTGACTGCAAGTGATAAGACAAGATCTTATAAGCATCCACCAATTACAGATACAGTAGTATATCAAATGAATGAATGCCAAGAAAAAGATACAAGTTTTGTTCGGTCTAGACATTATAGTTTGTCCTCAGGACTAAGTGGTGGGGCATCAAAAAGTAGAAAGATGGAGCTTATTCAGCCAAGAGAGCCAAGTTCACAATACATTTCTCTTTGTCATGAATTGCACACTTTGTTCCAAGTCATGTGGTCTGGAAAGTGGGCATTGGTCTCACCATTTGCAATGCTGCACTCAGTGTGGAGACTAATTCCTGCCTTTCGTGGTTATGCCCAACAAGATGCTCAGGAATTTCTTTGTGAACTTTTGGATAAAATACAACATGAACTAGAGACAACTGGTACCAGTTTGCCAGCTCTTATCCCCACTTCTCAAAGGAAACTGATCAAACAAGTTCTGAATGTTGTAAATAACATTTTTCATGGACAACTTCTTAGTCAGGTATATTTTTCTAAATCTTTATTTTCATCTTGGAATTCAGAAAGTGAATCCTAAAAATGCATATTCTGTGCATATCTAGTGTATTAGAGCTAGTACCATTTTTAGGTCAAATTAGATTGCTTTTATAAATGTATATAAATAAGTCTCATTTGCGATTTTTCCTTCATGAATCATTGGAAATAGTTTTATGTCCATGGTATCAAAAGCATTTTTGAGAGGGCTGTGTGCACCTATAATCCTAGCATTCTGGGAGGCCGAGGTGGGTGGATTGCCTAAGCTCATGAGTTTGAGACCAGCCTGAGCTAGACTGAGACTCCATCTCTAAAACATAACTGCATGTTGTGGCAAGCTCCTGTAGTCCCAGCTACTTGGGAGGCTGAGGCAAGAGGATCACTTCAGCCCAGAAGTTTGAGGTTGCTGTGAGTGGTGATACCATTGTACTCTACCAAGGGTAACAAAGGAAGACTTTGTCTCAAAAAAAAAAAAAGCTTTTTTAAAAAGCTTTTTTTAATGAGGGGGAATCAGGAAACAACTTTATATAGATTAATAATATTCATTCTCTGAAGGATTTAGAGGAGGAAGGTTTAATCCCAGAGGGAACAGATCTCAAACTGCTGTAATACTAGGGATAAATATGCTGCCCATTTGAGCAATTATAGGGACCAAGGAGTAGCTCTGGAGGATTCCTTAATCCCAAAGAGATCTCAGAGTTTAACAAGTAGACAGGGAAATTTTAAGGTGAACAAGTGTGATTTCATCTAGACAAATTCTAAATGGTTTTCCTTTATTTGAATTACTGCTCAAGTTTCCTTTGTTGTGAAAAGGTGGATTACTTGTTGCTAGAATCTTCTATCAGTGAAATTAGGAAACTGATTCTCAGGCCAGTGTGGTGGCTCACACCTATAATAATCCCAGCACTCTGGGAGGCCAAGGCAGGTGGATTGCCTGAGCTCACAGGTTGGAGAACAGCCTGACCCACAGCAAGACCCGTCTCTAAAAATAGCCAGATGTTGCAGCAGGCGGCTGTAGTCCCAGCTACTTGGGAGGCTGAGGCAAGAGAATCGCCTGTGACGCCCCAGCACTTTACCAGGGTGACAAAGTGAGACTGTCTCAAAACAAAAAAAGGAAACTGATTCTCAACTATCTTAATCAAGATAGTTGGTTGCTAGAATGGCTTTTGTTTGTTTTACGTCAAGAAAGTTCTTAATATCTGCTGCTACTGAGTTCCCCAGGCTATAAATGCCAGGCATGTACTTTATGTCAATTTGTTAAATCTAAAATCTGTATTAGAACTGGCTTCTGTATTTTGTTGCCTGTGCTAGGATTGTAGCTGGTCTGAAAGAGCTTCTTTGTAATACTATAAATCATATGTCTATCTTCAATTATTGAGACTTTGTTGCCATTTAGTCCTGCTTAGTGTTTTGCTGAAGTTACCATTCATTTCCTTCTCAGTTGCTACGTTGTCTCTATAAATTGTTAGAACTTTTACAAATTTTTTGTTTTTCCTATATATGTATTGTCCTTTGAAATTGTCATTTAGGAGGGCTTTTAATTCTGTATAATGAAAAACACTAATAGTATTTTATTTGTGTTATGGTTAAGACAGGTTTGGGTTAAGAAGTTATAGGATTTGTGGTTAGGAAAAAAATAAGCGTTGGCCTGGTGTTGTGTCCAGCACCTGTGGTCCCACCTACTCCTGAGGCTAAGTCAGGAGGATCACTTCACCCCAGGGGTCTCTAGGCTGGGCAACAAAGTGAGACTGTGTCTCAAAAAAATAGCCAGCAACAGACTAGGAAAAAAAAAATTTTTTTTTTATTTTGAGACAGAGTCTCACTACATTGCCCTTGGTAGTAGAGTGCTGCGACGTCACAGCTCACAGCAACCTCAAACTCTTGGGCATAAGAGATTGTCTTGCCTCAGCCCCCTAAGTAGCTGGGACTACAGAAGCCTGCCGCAACACTCAGCTATTTTATGTTGCAGTTGTCATTACTGTTTAGCTGGCTAGGGTCAGGTTTGAACCTGCCACCCTTGGTGTATGTGGCTAACGCTGTAACCACTGTGCTGTGAAATTAGTGAAAGATGAGGAAGCATGGCCAGGTGCGGTGGCTCATGCCTGTAATCTTAGTATTCTGGAGGCCAAGGTGGGTGGATTGCCTGAGCTCATGAGTTGGAGACCAGCCTGAGCCAGAGTGAGAGCTCATCTTTAAAAACAGCTGGGCCTTGTGACAGGCGCCTGTAGTCCCAGCTACTTGAGGCTGAGGCAAGAGAATCGCTTAAGCCCAAGAGTTTGAGAGTTCGAGGTTGCTGTGAGCTATGACGCCATGGTACTCTACTAAGGGTGACAAAGTGGGACTCTGTCTCAAAAACAAAAAGGATGAGGAAGGAAAAAAGGGTGAAGAACCTCAAGCCTAAAGACATAAGACATGTTAAATGCTTATAAATATTTCATACATTTAGGCACAAGTAATGTATATCTATTAAATACATCCATACTTTGGACTTTTACCTAAATTTTAGATTTGATTAATGCCCTTAAAGCTTTTTGAAGGCCCAGTATTTGAAGCCCACCAATTCATAATGGATCTAATGGTAATCTTTTAGAAGGAAAAATCATAATACTAACAAGAATATAAAGCAGATTATTTAGAATTGTAATGGTGCATTTGCAGATGAAAATTTTATTTCCTGCAATGACCTCTAATGAAAGGAATTTACATTTTGATGGGAATGTTGTAATCTGAGGAACTAATGTTTTTATTTGCAGGTTACATGTCTTGAATGTGACAACAAATCAAATACCATAGAACCTTTCTGGGACTTGTCACTGGAATTTCCAGAAAGATACCAATGCAGTGGAAAAGATGCTGCTTCCCAACCATGTCTGGTTACTGAAATGTTGGCCAAATTTACAGAAACTGAGGCTTTAGAAGGAAAAATCTACGTATGTGACCAGTGTAACTGTGAGTAAAGCATTCTCTATGCTTTTTCTAGGAGTGATAAAGAAAAATACAAAGGAAAGCTGGAACAAATTCCTTAAATAGCAGTTATGAACATGAACTTTTTTTTTTTTTTAAGAGAAATCAGACTAAGCGCTTCTTTTTTTTTTTAAGACAGAGTCTCACTTTGTCCCTCTCAGTAGAATACCATTTCATCATAGCTCCCAGCAACCTCAGACTCTTAGGCTCGAGCAATCTTTTTGTCTCAGCCTCCCCAGTACCTGGGACTACAGGCACCCACCACAACACCTGGCTAGTTTTGTTTGTTTGTTTGTTTGTTTTGTAGAGACAGAGTTTCATTTTATTGCCCATGGTAGAGTGCTGTGGCATCACACCAGCTCACAGAAACCTCCAACTCCTGGGCTTAGCCGATTCCCTTGCCTCAGTCTCCCAAATAGCTGGGACTACAGGCGCCCGCCACAACACCTGGCTATTTTTTTTGTTGCAGTTTGGCCGGGGCCGGGGTTGAACCCACCACCCTCGGTATCTGGGGCCAGTGCCCTGCCCACTGAACCACGGGCACCGCCCGACACCTGTCAAGTTTTGATACAAGGCTGCACCCTGGCTCAGGCTGTCTTGAATCTGTGAGCTCAGGTAATCCACCCGTCTCCGCCTCCCAGAGTGCTAGGATTATAGTTGTGAGCCACTGTGCCCAGCCTAAACACTTCTACTTCATAATTGACACTTAAGAACCTTATTGATGGCTTTTAAATTGTTTTTGATCCTATAGTCAATTGTAGAAAGAAGGGATTCATAAAATAAATTTAATATTTGCAACAGAATGAAGTAGCAAAGAACAGTAAAAAGAAAACATTTCATGTAGTGTGAATGAAATATTTGCTTTATGAGGTTTTTTTTGCTACATATCAAAGCATTGATATATAAGTAATATGTGCATAAACATATATAATAGAAAGTAATACATTGCCAGGCATAGTGGCTCATGCTTGTAATCCTAACACTCTGGGAAGCTGAGGCCAGTGGATTGCCTGAGCTCACAAGTTACAGCCCAGCCTGGGCATGAGCGAGACCCCATCTCTAAAAATAGCCACTAAAAATAGTGTTGTGGTGAGTGCCTATAGTCCTAGCTACAGGGAAGGCTGAGGCAAGAGAATCACCTGAGCGCAAGAGTTTGAGGTTGCTGTGAGCTATGATTACAGAGCACTCAACTGAGGGCTACAAAGCAAGACTCTGTCTCAAAGAAAAAGAAAGAAAAAGAAGGGCGGTGCCTATGGCTTAGTGAGTAGGGTACCAGCCCCATATGCTGAGGATGGTGGGTTCAAACCCGGCCTTGGCCGAACTGCAAAAACAGAAAAATAGCCAGGCGTTGTGGCAGGCGCCTGTAGTCCTAGCTACTCAGGAAGCAGAGGCAAGAGAATCGCCTGAGCCCAAGAGCTGGAGGTTGCTGTGAGCTGTAATGCCAGGGCACTCTACCGAGGGTGACAAAGTGAGACTCTGTCTCTTAAAAAAAAAAAAGAAAGAAAATAAAAGTAATACATGTTGGACTTTTGCTGTGGAGATTGGCTTCATAAAAATAAAGATTGTCAGGCTCGGTGCCTGTCGCTCAGCAGTTAGGGGGCCAGCCACATGAACCAGGACTGGTGGGTTCATACCCCACCCCACCTTGCTAAACAAACAAACAAAAATAGCCAGGTGCTGTGGCTGGCATCTGTAGTCCCTTCTACTTGGGAGGCTGAGGCAAGAGAATCACTTGAGCCCGAAGTTTGAAGTTGCTGTGAGCTGTGACTTCTTGTCACTCTACTGAACACAACTCTGTCTCCAAAAAAAAAAAAATTGTCAGGCCCAGTGGTTCACACCTGTAATCTCAGCTACTCAGGAGGGTGAGGAGTTTGAGACCTTCCTGGGAAGCTTAGTGAGACCCTGTCTCTAAAAAAGAGATGGAGTCTCACTATGTTGCCCTCAGTAGAGTGCCATGGCGTCACAGCTCACAGCAACCTCAAACTCTTGGGCTTAAGCGATTCTCTTGCCTCAGCCTCCCAAGTAGCTGGGACTATAGTCACTCACAATGCCTGGCTATTTTTTGGTTGTAGTTGTCATTGTTGTTGGGCAGGCCCAGGCCAGGTTTGAACCCACCAGCCCCGGTGCATATGGCTGGCACCCTAGCCACTGAGCTATAGGCACCGAGGCTAGAGACTAAATTTTCAAGGTAATGTAAAATATTGGATGTTCCAACATTGACTAAATGTCACAGATGCTTTCCTCACTTAATTTGGGAGTATACAAATCTGAATGTAAAATATGGTTTTATAGGGCCGCACCTGTGGCTCATTGAGTAGGGCGCCAGCCCCATATACCTCTGGTGGCGGGTTCAAACCCGGCCTTGGCCGAACTGCAAAACAGAAAAATAGCCAGGCATTGTGGCAGGTGCCTGTGGTCCCAGCTACTCGGGAGGCTGAGGCAAGAGAGTCACCTAAGCCCAGGAGTTGGAGGTTGCTGTGAGCTGTGTGACGCCACGGCACTCTACTGAGGGTGATAAAGTGAGACTCTGTCTGTACAAAAAAAAAAAAAAGTATAGTTTTATATCTAGTTTCTTTATATGTCTACTGGGGATACCAAATACATACGTAAAAGACCTGCTTTAATACATAAAGGAAATGTTTAAAATTATAAGTCAAAGGCCAGGAGCGGTGGCTCATGCCTATAATCCTAGCATTCTGGGAGACCGAGGCGGGTGGATTGCCTGAGCTCAGGAGTTCAAGACCAGCCTGAACTAGAGTGAGATGGTGTCTGTAAAAAAAAAAAAATCTGGGTGTTGTGGTGGGCACCTGTAGTCCCAGCTACTGGGGAGGCTGAGGACCACTTGAGTCCAAGAGTTTGAGGTTGCTGTGAGCTATGATGCCACAGCACTCTACCAAGGGTGACAAAATGAGACTCTGTCTCAAAAAAAAAATTGTAAGTCAAGGAGTTCTAGCTCCTGTCTTGCTACACTTGGGTCATAGGTTGTAGGAGACAATTCAGAGATAGGCATAGGACATTCAGCTGCATCCAGATGCCTGGATCTCAGGGGTGTATACTTGGAGGAAAGGCTTTTTGGTGGCCAGTGGAGGTGGCTTAGAGCATAGCCTCATGATAGACTGCCTCCTACATGAAAAGCAGCTGCTGCTGTAGCTGCAGTCAGAACTATCATGCAAGTTGAAGGACAGCTCCTGGCCATCAGGAACAAACTCTGATAGCCAGTGGCCCACCAGAAACTATAGGACACAACCCACAGACAGATCTCTGGAGAAGTAGCAGTAACAAGAAGAATCCTAGGTTCCACTTGCCTAATATCTGTTGCCAAAAAAACAAAAGAAAAACAGTGAGTAAGGGAGGCCTTAGATGCACAGCCGCTTTCTTAGACCTTCGGCCAAGGCTGGAGTAGATCACCAAAGGGTGGAGGGTGTTCTCTGTATATGAAAGTATATTCAAGGAGTACTTTAATTTGTTCTGATTAATTTGCATAGCCAAGTCCATTTTTAAATATTATAGCAGTATATTTCATTCTTTTACCTTATTTGCAAGGTTTTTATTAAATCATATATTTATTAGTTTACTTATCTAACTTGACTAGCTCATATGGTTTTGTTAGTTTTATTTTTTATTTTTTATTTTTTTGATTTAGGCTATTGCGAGGGTACAAACAACCAGGTCACAATTTTTTAATTTTTTAGGTAGAGTCCCTCTTGTAGTTGCACACCAATCCCCTCTCCTTCCCCGCTTCCTCAGTCCCCATCCCCTGATATTGAATAGAATTAAGTTTTCTTCTTATGTGGACATGTGTTAAATTGTCTACTGGCTTCATAATAAAATCGAGTACATTGGATACTTGCTTTTCCGTTCTTGTGATACTTAGAAGAATGTCTTTCATCTCCATCCAGGTTAATACAAAAGATGTAAAGTCACTGTCTTTTCTTACACTTGAATAGAAAATAAAATAAATAAATAAATAATAAATAAATTGTGGATCACAAGTTTCTTTTCTTTTTTTTTTTTTTGAGACAGAGCCTTAAGCTGTCACCCTGGATAGAGTGCCGTGGCATCACAGCTCACAGCAACCTCCAATTCCTGGGCTCAAGCGAGTCTCCTGCCTCCGCCTCCCAAGTAGCTGGGACTACAGGTGCCCGCCACAACGCCCGGCCATTTTTTGGTTGTAGCCATCATTGTTGTTCAGCGGGCCAGGGCTGGATTTGAACCCGCCAGCTCAGGTGTACATGGCTGGCGCCTTAGCCCGTTGAGCTACAGGTGCCGAGCCAATTTGGGAGATTTTTTTAACAGGCGCTCTTTTTTTTCTTCCTCAAGGAAGAGGAAGGGGGTGGTCTTGCTTTGTTGCCTATGCTGGACTGTAGCAGTGTGATCGTAGCTCACTGCAGCCTTGAACTTCTGGCTGAGCCTCCCAAGCATCTGGGACTATAGGTGTACACTACCATGCCCAGTTAATTTGAAAAAAAGATGATCTACAGAGATAAGATCTTGGTATGTTGCTCTGGCTGGTCTGGACCCAAGGTGTCAAGTGATCTTTGTACCTTGGCCTACCTAAGTGCTGGACTATAGGCCTGAGCCACTGTGCCTGGCTGCAGCAGTCTTTTGTGACAAGTGCTGACCCTGCATGAGAGGCCTTCATGATTTCTTTGGTGCCTCAGACACCCTTCTGGCTCCCTACCCCACTCTAGTACATGGGGGCCTCCTGGGACCTGTTGGGGTTCACTCATGGTAGTCTTCCCAGGTGTGGGTACGTCTTCCTGGCAGGCCTGCCTTGGACACTTTGAACAGTTTGCAGCCACAGTCACTAAACCAGCACCCTCCTGCCTTGCCGCCAGCCTGACAGGTGGGGGCTGGCAGCCATGCACCCTGTGTCCCCCAGGTGCGTCTGTGGTGAGTCTTAACTGTCACACTGGACCATCTGTAGTCACCGTTGATGGCTGCCACGTTCCAATTCTGTTCTGGTTCAGGCACCTCTGGGGGCTTGGCGGGCTCCAGGCTGTAGACTCCAGGCCGTACTCCTTCCCGAAGGAAGGCGGAAGGTGGTGGGTGTCCTTCTGGGGGCTTATCTGGAGCTCGGGCAGATAACATGGGCAGATCCCCTGTCCCCTGCCCTCTTTGACTTGCTGTCTGTCGCTTAGCAACTTTAAAACTAATCTGTGTGCTGAGTGGACCCAGGTGGTTTGAGGCTCGGATTCTTCTGGTCCCTAGGTACTTACAGATTAATATTTTACCAACTTATTCACATTGCAATCAGGTATAGATTTTAGGTCAGGTATAGATTTTATACCTTTATAAGCTTGAGTCACATGTCTGTAGTTTCTTGGGTGTGTCTGTGTGTGTATGTAATGTGTATGCATGTGCATGCACACATTTGTGTGTAGTTTCCAGGTGTGTATGTGGCATGTGTGGGGCATGCATTGTGTGTATGTGTATGTGTGCATGAGTGGGTATGCGCACATGTTGGTGGGTGGTTTCCTGATGTGTGTGTGTGTGAGAGAGAGTGTGTGTGTGAGAGAGAGAGAGAGAGTGTGTGTGAGAGAGAGAGTGTGTGTGTGAGAGAGAGAGTGTGTGTGTGAGAGAGAGAGTGTATGTGTGAGAGAGAGTGTGTGTGTGAGAGGTGAGAGAGAGAGAGTGTGTGTGAGAGAGAGAGTGTGTGTGTGAGAGAGTGTGAGAGTGTGTGTGTGAGAGAGAGTGTGTGTGTGTGAGAGAGAGAGTGTGTGTGTGAGAGGTGAGAGTGTGTGTGTGAGAGAGAGAGTGTGTGTGTGAGAGAGTGTGTGTGAGAGAGAGAGTGTGTGTGTGTGAGAGAGAGAGTGTGAGAGTGTGTGTGT
>CAUYRH010079160.1:0-29665 GCA_963574655.1 Perodicticus potto
TAGTAAATGAGAAAATATCATGAATGTTATATTAATCAGGTTGATAAAAATATCTCCAATTGTATGTGAAGCCCACACACTGTACTCCTTGACTGAATTATTGTACACAGCTATGACTCAATAAAAAAAAAAAAAAAAGAATTCTTACTAATAAACCAAAAAGTTAAGGGGAAGGAGAATGTTCAAAACATGGGCTATAATTCTGTAACTCTGTGTTAATTATTGGCTTTGAAGCACCTTAGTGCCTAAATCCCAACTTTGGCTAAAATAATTCACTTCTTTTCCTACTGTAGAAAATTATCTCGATGAAATGTGTGCAGATCAGATGGCCCTGTTTGTTTCACAGCTTGCTCTATTTCTGGTCCCTCTCCCCCAGAGAAAGGGGTGGGAACATTATTTAGGCCATTCCTGGGTTGAACACAGAATTCATCTGCAATTGAATTAGTATCTAGCAAATGTGGTATTTTAGACCCTGTTCTGTTTACAAAACAGTAAATGAATAAGAACCACTGGTTCTTTTCTATATAAACATACTTCGCCCAGGAATTCATCTATTCCAAAATTTCCCCTCTACTAGGCAGAAATTTGAACTTGAGGTAAGGGCTAGGTCTTTCAGAATTCTTAGACTGCTGCCCACATAGCAAATTATACACATTCAGTTGATATCAGCCGGTAATGAAACTTGCGCTCCAGGCAGCCGTTTGAGTGTTCAACACCACACTTGCTTCTTTCCAATTCCCCATTGTGCAAATGGAGCTCTTGTATATTTAGTGCTGCATTAATAGGGCTCTTTTCAGAATCATTTGAAAATGACAAAAATAGTGATGCAGAGTGTCAAGCCTAAGGCAGCTAGGGAGGGTGACAAAGATGGCGATGCTGATGGTGCGTTTTTTTTATCTTGATTCCTTATGGAATTTCTGCAAACGTAACTTCAAAGATATTAAATGATAATAATCAAAATAGTAATCATAGTACTAGTTACCTGTATGGAGGTGTGTGCCAGATTCTGTGGTGGCTTTCAAGCTCACGATTTCATGAAGGACACCCGATGGTCAGATTCATTCTGCACACAGGGAAGAAAAAGCATGGGGCTTGGTGGGTTTGTCCGCCTCTCTCCCGGGCTCCCATGGCTGGCATCTGGAGGTCTGACCCAGGCCACTCACTCCTCTGGCCTGCCCCGTGAGAAGCATGCTGATGGGCACACAGGCTCAGGATTTAAACTGGGCCACTGTGTGGTGAAATTCTATGATGATTTTGTCATTTGAAAGGGTTGCGGGATGTCTTATGAAACAACATGTTTTCTATTCCCATGCATTCTTACCGGTCTTTCAGATGGAAAGCTGCAAAAGACTAACCAGAAGGCAACGTTCCCAACTTGCCGTAAGCAGAGTCTGACTGTCCATGGCCAGCTGAGCCACGAGGGCCACAGTCTACACAGCATCCCTGCTCATTATACACATTTAGCTGACATCAGCTGCTAATGAAACTTGCGCTTCAGGTGCTCTGAGACCCCCACTCTCCACCTCTCTCAGAATTCCAGTCCCTCATTTCTTGCTGTGTGGTTTGCCATCTTCGGCAAATAATATTCCACATACACGTTAGTGGTTATGATCTATTTTCCCCTTTGTAAAACTTGCATTTTCTCTTCCTATATTCTCACTTAAAACAAATAACTCCTTCATTCACCCATTAGATTCATATTTATTAACTACCACGTGCTGGATTGGTAAGTGCCTGAAGATACAGAGGTGAATGAGACGGAATCTCTGTCCTCCCAGAGCTCACATTTGCTTGCGAATATTAATAAACTAGCAAGCCATATTGCAATTACAAACTGAAAGGTTTCATGTGACAAAATACGGGAACCAGGAGAGTTCATACCAGAGCAGGGATAGTGGGGCGGGGTGGGGCGAAGAAGGCGTCCCCAAGGGAGGACTGTAGGGGTTGAGCTCTGAGCACCGCTGGGCTGGCTGAGTTGGGTGGAGCTAAATCCAGAAAAGGAAGCGGGTAGTGCAGAAATTCTCCTGTGCGGGAGGACAGATGTGCAGGAACTGAGAGCAGTCTAGCTAGCCACACAGAATGAAGGTCCAGGTCACCCCTAGCCCTCACATCCTAGGGGCAGGGCTATTCCCTTGGCCTTAATCAAATGCACCTGCCCCCACTGTTGTGTGAAATCTTCTCCTCTCTTATCCAGTCTCACCTGAACTCTGCCTACAGCCCTTTAGATGATTTGCCAACTCCCATCCCTCTCCGTCCACTCTGGGGCATCCCCTCCCTGGGGCTTGAGGTTTCCTCAGTTGATTTTTCTAAAATATTGGATATTTTAAAATACACATATTTTAATGTATATCTGTAAGAGTCTTCTCAACCCCCTGCCTTATAAACCCAGACTCTGTGGGACTCTGTGTGACATCTGACCAAGTCTGGCTGTGCTAGACACACCCTCCTTTATGCAGGACGGCTTGGATGGGGCTGGGAATCTGTGCTAAACGTCAGGGAACTCCAAAAATGCCATGACACTTTATTTTTCTCTCAACAAAAGCACACTTGCCTCTTTTTTAACTTTGCTAGAATTGAACATATATATTTGATGTAGTGAAAAAAACGGCATCATTTTCTTCCTGTGCACAGGTTTTTTGAAATGCATTCTTTTTTAGTTGGCAGGTATGTGGACGGGTCCTACTATGTGCGAGGAATAGCGTGAGAAGTCATAAAGCTTGAGAGACTATGGGGGTCCTCAGGATGGAGAAGAGCATGTGGGGAGGAGACTCCTGAAGCTATAAATAATAGGTTGAGTTAGGATGAGAGACTCCAGGCCAGGTGCTGGACTTTATTTTGATAATGCATAGAGAGCGTTCTTCACGTGAAGTCACACTGCCACAGTCAGGGTGGAGGGAGATACTTTTGTTGCTGCTCTGTGGGGAGATTGCTAGGAGGAGAATGTTCAGAGGACTGGCCAGACATTAGCCAATCCTTGCCAACAAGCTGGCCCTTTCTCTGCCTGTTGTATCTTCCAGCAGATCCTGACACCTCTCTGAGCTGTAGTATTTTTTTGTTTGTAGATGGTTCCCTGGTAGGCAGGAGCCCCATGAGAGCAGGGCCTATAGCTGGGTCCTCCCAGGGCTCAGCAAAAGCTGCATATTAGGCCCCCAGTAAACAGGCTGCGGCCGACTGCTGACTCAGCACCATCACGTCACAGAACAGGTGGGGTTTGGAAGCAGAACTTGGAGCCCCCCACCAGGAGTGTTCTGGACCTGATTGTCTTTATGCTGATAAATAAGATCCTTTGGTTACTGTTATGTCTTGATGACTGTGCATTACGAAAAGGGCCTGAAGTTATTTGTGAGCAAGTTGCTCTATTTGCTAACGATTTTAGAAAATGGTTTAGAAAATCATCTCTAATTGACCACCATTTATATTTTCATTTCTGGAAGTGCCTGAAGCAGCACTAACTGCTCTGTCTTCCCCGTTCTCGCGGGCTGCACAGGAATGACAGACGCTAGGCAAACGCCACAACCTGGGAGTGGGGGCCAGGCTGACCAAGTTACATCTTTGGCATTTTTTAAATTTAGGAAATATCATTCCGAACCTGAGCCACTTTATATTTTTAAAATACGAGAAGATGAGGAGACATCACAGAGGTATTTATTGCAGATGGTATTGCTCTGGTGCCTGTTAGGAGGACGCCTTTGTGCAGCAGGTCCAGTCACCACCACCCCCACACACCCTGGAGGGACACCCTTGCATTTACAGCAGTGCTTCTTTTGAAATTATCTTCATTAAGCACCATTTAGGAAAGGCAAAAGAGTGGGTTTACAAAAATTCAGGGCTCCATAGCGGTCACGGCTTCCTCACAGGATCAGAGTTGTGTCCCACAGCCCAGGTTTCTCGGCATGTACAGTCTTCTGCTTGTTCCCGGCCTGCAGACCTACCTTCCACCCAACCCAGACATGGGCTCATTCCATCCTTTTCTGCATCCCTTGGCTTGCACATGCTCTGACCTGTAGTAAAACCCTCTGTTTCCCTTTTGTCCTGATGGCTAAATTTTGATGTGGTTTTGAAAACCCCAGTTCTGGACTCATCTCTCCTGCCAAGCCTGTTGTGAATGTCCAGTGCTCCCACTTGAGCGCATGCGCCCCTCCCTCCCGGGAGTCTGCTCTGTGCGGTGTAGCTGCTGTTTGCTGAGTCGCTCGCTGGGTTGTATCTCAGGAGGAAGCAGGTGCCTTTCCTCTCTAGCCAGTGTTCATGCCCACATCCCTGGCACAAGGTGGGTGCTGACCTTCTGTCTGCTCCATGCTGACGGAGGGACGACTCCAGCCGAGTTCTCCACTGGGTACTACAGAGACATAAGAACATGAGTATGAGCTCCCTGCTAGAAAGAAGTAGTTGATTCCAGTGGCATTTCAGCCAACAAGGTAACAAACCACAAACTGGTAACAAGCCACAGATTGTGACCCTAGATTTCTTCAAAATTGCATTACTCTATCCTGTCAGTATCTGTAGTCATTAAAACTTTAAAAAAATTGTTCAGAAACACACAATGCCTAACATTAGTTCCAAGTATTATACAGTTTCAAGTGTCATGATCAAAAGCATCTATGTTGAAAAGCAATTGTATCGTAACAAGTGCACATAAAATTTACAAAGCTGCCTCATCCTGCATCTGGAATAAGGAAGAGTTACTATATTGAGTCCTAATGACTATTGCCTTCAAACCCCATAAATTATATGCAAATAATAGGAGAAAGTTTGTAAACGTAAGTGAACTCTAATTGCAACTCTGAAGAAACAAAAGCGGATCTTTAGTAGATCAATGAAATCTCTAAACAGACAAAACATGAGCCAGTTTCTTCTACGGAGTTTTGTGACCTGTGCCTTGGCACCTGCTGTAGAGACTGAATTCAGAAGACAGGCCTGAACCAAGGAACCTATTTGGTTTCATTTGTACATATGAACAGAAAAATGAAAATTAAAGAAACTCTTAATTTCATAATTCAGTGTATTTTTCTTTCTTTGAAAGAGGGCTGCCATTCAAGGAAGCAGAAAGTAGGAAAACTGATCAGTACAGAGTTTTATGAGGGAGTAGCAATTGGTCTGCCTTCTTCCCCAGGAAGGGGGCTCTTTCTCTATGTAAGTGTCTTGGGAGGGAAGACAGATTGTGAACTATTTTGTGCAAACACACACAGAAGCACTGAAATAGAAGAAGATAATTATTGCTTATTAAGATGCTCAGAATAAGGCTGAATAAAGTAAACCAGAACCCATCACTGAATGGAGGATTTGGTACCTGTTTATTACTTCCTCTGAGAGTTTTCAAGGTTGTTTTTGAATAAGAAATGAATTGAGCCCTAGAAAACCATCATAGCCGAGTAGATCTGGGAATGCTCAGCACATTACAGCTACTGACTCATGAGAAATTCTCAAATAGCTGAGAATATTTTCTTTAGGATAGCTGATTCTTTTCAAGTCTAATCTGCTCTCACCTTGCCTGAGATAGAAACTGTGGAGAAAAACCTTAACGTTTACCTTTACTATAGAAAGTGACTTTATCGTCCATAGAATTTGCAAAATTCTTTCTTTTCCATGTTTCTTTTCCCAAATGGCTTAAAAATGTTTGATTTTTTAAAATTTAAAGGCATTGAACTGATTTTTTTAAAGTTTCCATGACAAATAAAGATGGAATACATTTGAGTGTATAATGGGATGATTTGATAGATATATATGTCATGATTACCAAAATCAAATTAATTAACACATCCAGCACCACACATACTGCACAAAAGTCGAAACTTCTTTATTTTGCAGCTGGAAGTTTGTACCCTGTGACCAACACGTCTCCATTTCCCCAGCCACTGGCAATCTTCATTCTACTCTCTGCTTCTGAGTTCTACTCTTCATAGTTCACAAGGAAATGAGAGCACATAATGCGTGTCTTTCATTTAGCGTCATATATTTTGAGATCATCCATGTTGTTTGAAGTGGAAAGATTTTTTTTATGTCTGAAAAATATTCTACTATATCTATATATTTGTGTGTATATGTGTATATATGTATATATGTGTGTATATGTGTACATATGTGTGTATATGTATATATGGATGTATAGGTGTGTATATGTGTGTACATATACTTGTAGATGTGTATATGTGTGTATTTGTGTATGTATGTGTGTATATGTATATATGCATGTATAGGTGTGTATATGTGTATATGTGTGTGTACATATACTTGTAAGTGTGTATATGTGTGTATATGTGTATGTATGGGTGTATATGTATATATGCATGTATAGATGTGTATGTGTGTATATGTGTGTTTACATATACTTGTAAGTGTGTATATGTGTGTATATGTGTATGTATGGGTGTATATGTATATATGCATGTATAGGTGTGTATATGTGTATATGTGTGTTTACATATACTTGTAGATGTGTATATATGTGTATATGTGTATGTATGTGTGTATATGTATATATGCATGTATAGGTGTGTATATGTGTGTTTACATATACTTGTAGATGTGTATATGTGTGTATATGTGTATGTATGTGTGTATATGTATATATGCATGTATAGGTGTGTATATGTGTGTGTACATATACTTGTAAGTGTGTATATGTGTGTATATGTGTATGTATAGGTGTATATGTATATATGCATGTATAGGTGTGTATATGTGTGTACATATACTTGTAGATGTGTATATGTGTGTATATGTATATATGCATGTATAGATGTGTATATATGTGTACATATACTAGTATATGTATATATGTGTGTATATGTATATATACTTGTATATGTGTACACATATCTGTGTGTATAGATTATGTGTATGCACACACATGTACACCCTATGTTTCCATCTCTTGATGAACATTTATATTGCTTCCATATCTTGACTACTGTAAATAATGCTGAAATGAACACGTGGGTGCAGATACTGTTTGTGGGTCTGCTTTTATTACCTTATAGGCCCAATGGCTGGATCACGTGGTAGTTCTACTTTTGATTTGTTCAGGAGCCTCCATATTGTTTTTCAAATTTCCATTTCAACAATACTGCACAGAAGTTCCCTTTTCCCCAACTCTCCCCAACTCGTGCTGTTTATCGTCTGTGTTGGTAACAGCCATCCTGACGGGTGTGAGGTGGCATCTAACCTCAGTTTTAATTTGAATTTCTCTGATGAGCAGTGTTGTTGAGCACCATTTTATACACCTGTTCATCATGTGTACATTTTCTCTAGAAAAATATCTATTCAAGTCTTTTCCCCATTTTCTAATCAGGTTATCTAATTTTTTATTTGGTATTGTTTTGAGTTCCTCCTATATTTTGGATGTTAACTCCTTACTCGACACATAGTTTGCAAATATTTTCTCTTACTCTGCAGGTCACCTTTTAATTTTATGGATAGTTTCTTTTGCTGTGCAGAAGCTTTTTAGTTTTAAGTAGTTTCACGGGTTTATCATTGCTTTTCTTGCCTAGTTTTTAGTGTCATATCCAAAACACCAGTGCCAAGGAACAATGTCAGGAGCTTTTCCCTTTTTTTTTTATGGTTTCAGATTTTATATTCAACTCTTTAATGCATTTCACGTTAATTTTTGTATATGGTGTGAGACAAGGATCAAATATTATTGGCTGACATGGGAATATCCAGTTTTTCCAACACCATTTATTTAAGAGACCATGTGTGTCCCATTGTGTGTTCTTGTTGCCCTTGTCAACTATTAGTTGATCATAAACGTGTGGGTTTATTTCTGAGCTCTTTGTTTTGTTACATTGGTCTATGTGACTGTTTTTATATAAATACTATATTGGGTTTTATTTTTTATTAGATTTTGACATTTTATTAATTACACCAAAGCTATTTTTAGTACTTGACATTATTATTATTCTACAGTCACTGTAGGAATTCATGGGAAAACTACATTCCTTCAAAATATAATGAGAAAATGTTGTTTTAAAATATCTTCCAAGTACACAAAAGAACAGTAGCATTTTATTCTAAAATTACCTGGAGATATTTCTGGTATTTTTTTATTAATTGATCACTTAGTGGCAACAATCAGAATTCTTTTTTAAATTTCAGAATGTTAGGGAGTGCACATGTTTTGTTCACATACATTGTTTTGGTACAGATTGAGTCAGTTATACACATCAGAGTGCCCTTCACTCAATGAATCTGCACCCAGTAAATATGAATTTGCCCCTTCCCCCTGCTTCCCGCGGCTTGATTTTCATAGAGATCCATATGTTCACTTAAGTGCTGCTTGATTCGTTATAATTTGGTATTGAGTACATGTGTTTATTTCTTCATTCTTGTGATGTTTCACTTAGAAGAAGGGCTTCCATTTCTCTCTAGGTTGTCCAAAAAGAAACTAGCTCATCATTTTTTATGGCTGAGTAGTGCTCCATGGTATGCATATACCACATTCTATTAATATATTTTATTAATCCATTAATACAATCATGTATTGGTGGGCAGCTGAGTTGTTTCCACATCTTTGCAATTGTTCTTATGCAGCTAAACATTCAAATGAGGTGTCCTTTTTGTAAAATGACTTTTTTTCCCCTTTGGTTATATACCCACCGGTAGGATTGCTGGATTAAATGGTAGTTCTGCTTTAAATTCTTTGAGGTATTTTCATACAGTTTTCCATAGAGTTAGCACTAGTTTTTTGAAGTTCTACCCACAGTACAGAAGAGTTCCTTTCTTTCTGAATACACACCAGCATCTATTGTTTGGGGGCTTTTTAATGAAAGCCATTCTCATTGCATTTAGGTGATATCTCACTGTGGTTTTGAGTTGCATTTCCCTGATGAATAGAGACATTGACCAATTTTTTCAGGAGTTTTTGGCCATTAGTATATCTCCATTTGAAAAGTTTCTGTTCATGTCCTTTGCCCTCTTTTTAATGGGGTTTTTTGGTCGTACTGGTTTGACTACTATAATTTTTAATATAGTTTGAAATCAGGGAGTATAATGCCTCCTGCTTTGTTCTTCTTTCTCAAAATTGCTTTTACTAGTTGGGGTATGTTTTTATTCCATATAAATTGTAAAATTGTTTTTTCTATTTCTTTGGAAAATGCCATTGCATTTTAATAGGAGTTGCATTTAATCTGTCACTTCAGGTGGTATGGATGTTTGAACAACACTAATTCTTCCAGTCTATGCACATGACCTATCTGTCTATTTGTTTCAGTATTCTTTTGTTTTTTTCTTTGTAGAGACAGACTCACTTGTAGAGACTCTCACTTTATTGTCCTCGGTAGAGTACCATGGCATCACAGCTCACAGCAACCTCCAACTCCTGGGTCTAGGCGATTCTCTTGCCTCGGCCTCCTGAGTTGCTCGGACTATAGGCACCTGCCAGAATGCCCAGCTATTTTTTTGTTGCAATTTGGCCAGGGCCATGTTCAAACCCTGCACCCTTGGTACATGGGACCGATGTCCTACCCACTGAGCCACAGGCACTACCCTGTTTCAGTCTTCTAAAATTTCTTTTATCAATGTCTTATCTCATTTCATTTAACATTCAATTGTTCATGCAATGATTTGAGGACAAGCCCTGGACAATGGAGTTTGGCTTCAAAATAGTAAAAACTTGTGTTTTAGTGTTTTCCCTGTGAAGTCTAAGTGAGATTATCATATATCTTCAACTACAGGGTTTTTATTAAATTTTTTATCTTTATATGATGTGATTGCTTAAGTAAAAATGCCAAACACAGCTGCTCACCACTAGGAAAATGTAGATCACAGTCAAATTACAGGGTAAAGCTGCATGAAATGGCTGATGTTTAAATGTACAACCCTATTAGAGAGACCTAAATTTCCCCACATGTAAAATTAGCATAAAATCATAATATGTATGTCATGTGTGAAGGCTAAAGAATGAAATCTGAGTAAAGCATTTAAGATAGCCCTAAAACAAAATGATCAACCCATGATATTTTAATATTTGTTATAAAAATAGGTAATTAATTTCCCCACCCCCCAAATTCACATGTACCTGGAACTCAGAATGTGACCTGATTCAGAACTAAGGTCTTAATAGATGTAGCTAGTTAAGTTAAAATGAGATCATACTGGATTAGAGTTGCCCCTAAATCCAATGACTGATGGCTTTTCAATGAGAAGGAGATGTGAGTACAGAGATGCAGAGACAGACAGGAACACACAGGGAAGAAAGTCCAGCAATGTGATGACAAAGCAGAGACTTGAATGGTGTATCTGCGCACTGGGGATGCCAAGATTTGTCAGATACAATCAGAAGCTGCAAGACTCAAAGGACAGTTCTCCCTTGGAGCCATTAAAGGAAGCACAAACCTTCTGATAATTTTATTTCATGCTTCTGGCTTCTGCAACCATGTTGTTATTCTAGCCTTAGGAAGCTAAAGAGATGGTAAATGGAACCACAGCCATGGATGAGATGGAGAGCAAAGAGAAGTTCATAGACTGAGCCCTGGCACTTCATCATTTTTAAGGCAGACAGAAATGGAGAGAGAGAAGGAACAGCCAATAAAGTAGAAAGAAAACCAGGAGAGAGAAACGTTCTGGGGGTGGAGAGTTTTAGGAAGAGTTGAGAATGACTGTGTGGAATGCTGTTGAGAATAAGATGAAGATTGTTACGGGAAACTGGACCTGTCAAGATATAGGTGACCTTGGCAGTTTTTGTGGGCCCCCAGGGTGAAATCTGACTGGAGTGAGTTTAAGAATAAATAGGAAGGAGAAATTGGATAAAGAAAGTATAAATAATGCTACAGGAGATTTATTGCAAACTAGAAGAGAACAGAGAAATATGACAATAGCCAAAGTTAAGAAAGTTGAAGACTTTTTTTTGTTAAGAAAAATAGTTAACAATGTAGTAGAGAGGGTAGAACTTGAAAACAAATAAACAAATTATAAAGGAGAAGGGGTGCTACCCAAATGATGTCTTTGAGTAGATGAGGCTGAGAAGGACTGCCTGCATCATCATTAGGTAAGAACATGAACGGAGTGTGTATGTTCATAGAAAGAAAGAGCATGTAGGGTCAGAAATAGGTCACTAAATGACTGGCAGGACTTTATGGAAGTTCTTTTCTAATTAATTCAGTTTACTTAGAGAAGCAGGGCACATGGTTATTAGTTGAGAGTGAGGAAAGAGAAGGCAGAATTGAAGGTCTAAGAAATTGAAGAAGGCAATGTGGTTGTCTGAGCCATTTAATGAAGTTAATAGATGCAGGAAATACACTGAGATTGGCAGGAAAAGCCCACTTGAACTTAGCAGGCATGCATTGAAATGGGCTATGAGCGTATGTGTGCCTTGTGTTTTCTTCTCCCAGATAAAATGAGAGGGAGTACAGTAAATAAATAGCTATGGTTCTGCCCCATGTCTACCACATTAGATGAAGCAAGAATGGGCCAACAGACTTGAGACTATGCATTAGAGGGCAGAGGTGAACTAGGCAATATGGGCTGGGACAGGAGAGCGAAGAGGACACAAGGGGTTAAGGAGTATTGAGTCATTGGTGAGATCAATCCTCCCCCTAAGTGTTGGGGAAGTCCAGGTATTACCAAAGCAGAAGAGGAGGAGGTAGTAGTCAGAGAATAGAATTCTCATAATTAGAATTACCGAGGGGTTGAAATTCTTAGTAATAAAAATCCCCAAAGTCTGACATTAATTCCAAGATGCACTAATCCATCATGACTACCAGTTTGGGAGGCAGTTGGTGCAGGTACCAAGGCAGGTGTGTGAGGCTGTGGAAGAAGGCATTGCTGTGTGGGTCACATCAGACCTAGGCCATGGATGAGAAGGCAGAATGGATGTGCAACAGTTCCCTGGCTTCCTCAGAATGGTTTTATTGATTCTAATAAAAGCACATATGCACAATGCAAAAAATGACAAAAGAATCTCAGGTGCCCAGAAAGATCGGATAGAGAGAGAGGCTTGGTAAAGAGGTAGGGGATTGCTAACAAATGACTGATAGCATCTTTAGAAAAGGGGAGGGGAAAACCAGTTCTATCCCCACAGGGGAAATAAACTAGATTCCCTAATCTATCAGGAATTCAAAGGATTAGACTCTGCTTCAGTCCCACCCACCTATTGACTCTCAGAGTACAGGCAGAATCCGTCCTGTCAGGGAACCTCTAGATTCTTTTCATCTTCAACGGTATTGATGAGCCCCCCAGGCATCATACATCTGTATACCCCTGGATTGAGCTGGGGTGCTCCACGGAAGAGTCAACCTATCCACCTCCCCCACCCTTGTAACTGATTATTGCTTTTGACACAAAACATGCATTCTATACTGTCAAATTATCTACCTTGCCCTCTGCTCCTCTGAATCCTTTTCTCTCTCCATCCTCTCGTCTTCCTGTGCTCCCCACCTGTCTTTGGAGGCAGCGTGGTATAGTAGAAAGAGCATGTGCTTTACACCAGCGGTTCTCAACCTGTGGGTCACGACCCACAGGAATTGTATTAAAGGGCCACGGCATTAGGAAGGTTGTGAATCACTGCTCTACACACTTTAAGTTCTGTACTCCTGGATTTGAATATTATGTTTTTACTCGTGGAGCTTTTTTGCCTCTCTGAAACTCCATTTCCAGCCTGAGGATTTCATGAGAAAAGTACCTTTTGTACTAGATTAAGTGTCTAATGCATGATAGGCACATCATAGCAGAAAGTATAACTGTTGCTTTTGTCTCCTTCAACTAGATTATAAGCTCTTTGAAGATAGAACTCTCACATTTTAACAATTTGTTTCTCTAGAGTCTTATCCATAGCAGGTATTGAATAAATATTAGTTTATAATTTTGGTGAAGTGATGATAACATTTTCCATAGCGGCTATTTTATTAAAGAAATGTCTTCTAGAGATTTAAGATAGCAAGCCCTGTGTTGCTCTCTGTAGACATAAAGATGAATAAGCAACCATTTCTCCTAGGGGAGCTTAAATCAAGAGGATGAGAAAGACAAAAGAGTCTTGATAAATCAAGATTGGTATTAAAAGCAAGCACAGTGGTAAAATAGTGAAAGGAAAGATCATATCAGTCTTAGGGGCAAGTGGGGAACTCAGTCACATGGAGGGGGTCTTAAATAATGAGGAAGAGGTTCCTATAGGAAGTATTTTTAGCTAAGAGAAATACGAAAATAAAACAAAAACATGCAAGGTACCGAAGTAAGAACAAGCATTATTTGTGGGGATGCAGAGTGTTCAGGTGTGATCAAGATATAAGAAGATGTATGTGATTAAGTTGGCAAAGAAAGAAAAAGGTCTTGACTGTCAGGTTAAGAAGTTGGCATTTCATCATGTAGATTTAGGAAGTCTTAGAAATTTTCAGGCACTAGGGTCACATGAACGATGTAGTATTATAATGTTCATAGTAATGGCAGCGCAGAAAACAGATTAGAGTAGGAATGCTAGCAACGTGGGGAAAGGTAAAATAAGCAAAAAATAATGTTCTTTGACAACTTTACCCTAACTCCCACCTCGAGACTCTGAGCTAGATATCATTTGGAATTTTCAATTTCAAGTTTCTGGTTCATCCTTTCCCCTCTCATGTACAGCTGATTGTCATGCAGGATATAAATAATAAAATGTCTTACTACAAGGTCCTTGGTGAACCTTTGTTGAGTATTAGCAGCTGTGAAAGTAGGTCCAGCATTTCCCAGGGGGAACACAGTTTCTCTTTAACCTGGAAGGCTCTTTACTGAACCAACTATATCTACCTACATGTGTACAAAGAATCCTAAATTGATCCCCTTAACACTTTGTCGAATAATATGGGAAGCTTGTTTGGTCTGACCTCTGGACATTTAGCATGTGGTATCCCAAGGGTCAGGCCAGCCAGGAAGGCTCACAGGGCCCAAATGTCTGATACAAGAAGCTGTCCAGGGGAGATGTGACTAAATCCTAATAGGCTGAGATTAATTTGTTCATTTGTTTGATATAGAATTGCAGTCTGTCACCCTGGGTAGAGCACTGTGAATATTATAGCTCACAGCAACCTCAGATTCTCGGGCTCACACGATCCTCTTGCCTCAGTCTCCCAGAGCAGCTGAGACTACAGGTGTCTGCCACAATACCTGGCTAATTTTTCTATTTTCAGTAGAGATGGGATCTTGTTCTTCCTCAAGCTGGTCTGTAACTCCCAAGCTCAAGAAATCCTTCTGCCTTGGCCTCCCCGAGTGCTAGGATTACAGCCATGAGTTATTGTGCCAGCCAATAGGCTGAGCTTTTTCTCTGAAGGGGCTGTGCTCCTAGGAGACCAAGGAAATCTATCTGCCAAATTAGGCTGTGGGTGGAAGTAGGGCAGGAGAGGAAAGTGTGGTGACCACAGGAGACTCTCTCTAGACCCTACTCCGATTTCACCTCAAGCAGCTCTACAATGTCCTTGTTCCTATACTGGCCTTCACTGTATATATCCTTATGTATTTTGAATAAAGTGTTTAAGTTTGAAAACCATTGCACATACAAGGCAAATCCAGAGGCATGGGAAAGACATCGAATCCTAAACTCAGGCAAGAGGCAGAAGGCTCCAGGCACTTCATGGGTATACAAACCTGAATGGATTTACTGAGAGGTTAGGACCCCAGACCCAGGAGGGGCGACTAAGCCCAGGCAGACACTGCTCCTTCAGGGGCCACCAGCAGTTATGAAGTATCTTCAATGTGTAACCCTTGGGCTTTTCCAGATAGACCTGTGTCCAGCACAAGGCCAGTAAACTCAAACCTGAGGCAGGACTTAAGAGCAATTGGTTCTGAACATATTGAAAATAAATGCCACCATGAATCACACTGTTTCAGAAATGTTATTGTTTAGACATGAACAATTTCTGAGCCCCACTGATTTATTTTGGTCCTTTCTCCATCCTTCCTCCCTTCTTTCTTTTCTTCTTTTCTTTTCTTTCTTTCTTTTTATTTTCTTCTTTTTCCTTCCTTCCAAATTGACTGAGCATTTACCATGGATCATGCACTGGAAATTGTAGAATGGATAAGTCGCATCCCACCCCCGAGGAGTTTACTGATTTGTGTGTGGGAAAGGCAAGTAACAAGATAGGACAGGACATGTTAGGGTAGATGATGGGAGACCTTGGGGCAGCAGAGGACACCTCACAGAGGCCAGGGTGGGCTTACATTGAATTATGCAGGATGAGTCAGCAAAGGAGAAGGGGTATCATGGAAAGCCCTTTTGGACAGAGATGTTCACTGTGGGCCATTGTGGTACATGCCAAACCCATGCTTTTTGGAACTGCCTGGATTTATCTTCTGAATCTGACTCCATCACTTTATAAGAACAATGTAAAGTATTCGCTTTCTTGCACCTCTGTTTTTTCATCTGTAAAATTGATAAAAGTAAAGAAAAAGAACATTCAGGACAAGAGTAGAGTCATGAGCAGGAACTCAATCATAGTGCAATGTGTGCGCTAAGCCGAGGAGCGCGACTCCGTCTAGACAGTGGCAGGGAGGTTCATCGGGATGTGACCACCTCCTCTTTGAAGAAGATTCCTTATCTTTGCACTTAAATATTTCTTTTAAAATAAAGATTTTCCACTTGTGTTTTAAAGCAGCATTGATAATACTTGTTGTTAAGTTCTAGAAATAATAACAGATTTTGCGTGAAGACGTTAAACAAGAAAACAGCAGCTGCTGGACAGCACTTGAGTGTTGCCTCGGTGACAAGATGCTTTAAAACTTCTACAGGGAGCTTGCTGGTGACAAAGGTTATTCCATTGTATGTTTGTTTATCTCAGAAGCAGACTTGGAAAAGAGGGCCTAAGGAAGGCTCAGACCAGTTTTGTTTTTAATTTCCACATTGTGAACATATTGTCTTTGTCCACACACGCGTGTGCCAAGGAAACTCTCAGGAGGAGTTGGAAGAGCACAGATGAAGCGGGGTGAGAAGGGAGAGCAGGGCCTGAGGACAGGAGACACCTGTGGTCTCCAGGGCCCTGCAGAGACAAGCAGACATGGCAGTGACAAGCAAGAAGGTGAACTGCTGGGTCACTCGAGGTCACAGCAGGACAGAGGAGATGTGTCTGAGCTCCATGGCTGAGTGCCTGGGGTAGATGATGGGGAACGGGATTAATGACCCCCAGTGCTGGGCCCCCGCCCTTCTCTATATGTGTTTGAGTCTGACTTACCCAAACAGTGAGACAGGAAGAGTTCAGTCTTAAGGAATGCGGTATTTTCCCCCATATCTGGCACTTAATTATCACATGCTGCTTTACTTTATGAGGTTGAATGAATATCAAAACACCCAGATTCTTAGCATTACAAAAAGCCTGGAAGTGCACACTGCCTGGCAGCCCACTAGAGAACAAGGCAGGCCTTTCCGCAGGCAGTGGGGTCACCGTGGCCTTGTCTGCACACAGCACCATCACCCGGACCAGCTCCTCTCAGCCCCGCATGTGCTGCTAAGAGGGTAGTGATCCATTTTTAAGTGATAAAATAACAAACACAATAATATCTGGAAATCTGTAATGGTCAAGACCAAAAAGAGAAAGCAACCCAGAAAAAGCAGCTCAGCTGCAGAGAGCTTCTCCCATTGGCTGGCCGTGTTGGAAGATACATATCTATTTAGCATCCCCGTGTTATAAGACAAGTGATAGCCCCAAACTATTTTTCCCTATTCTGCTATAGATTATTTACAATCTTATTTCACATTCATGTGTTCTGAAAATCCATGAGTAGCAATTTATTTTTAAAGCAAAAAGTCTTTTTTAAAAAAGAACTCAAATACTTGGGTGAAGGCGGAAGCTCAGTCCTGGACAAGCTGGCTCCTCAGAGACCTCTGTTTTCCTGAGATTGGTAGCATGTTAGCCACACGCAGGCTGAGGAAGGTCAGAGATTTTCTTTTTAACATGAAAAATGTTGAGGGAATGGGACTGAGTCACCTTAGTGTTTCTTGGTTCAGATTTGAGTGAATGCTCTTTTATCCCTAATGGCCTCTGCTATGACTCTGCCCCTAACTCCATTGTGCCTCACACCATACATGACCCGGGGAAGAGCTCTTGCCATGGTGCACGTGGACTCTGATGACACCAGATCAGATGGGAAAACAGAAGGGAAAACATGACAAGCAGTGTGTCCTTGGGCTACTCCACTCAATCCTCCAGCCAAGGATGTTGGGGAGAGGATTATGTGAGAAAAAGTGTCTGCGCCAGTGCCTGAGATAAAGTAGCCACTTGATAAATGATTGGTCCCTATGGCAATTTTCTTATGTAGGGAGGCTTTCAAACTTTAATTTTCAAACAAAACTTAATTGCTTTTTTGAATTGGCAAATATTAGTTTTACATATTCATACAGTGGATTGTGATGCTTCAGTACATGGAATACACACCATACGGTGATCAGATCAAGGCAACTAACATATCTGTCATCTCAAATGTTTCTAATTGTTTTGTGTAGGGAACATTCAATACCATTCTTCCAGCTCTTTGAAACTATCTGGTGCATTATTGTTACCCATTGTCATCCTACAGTGTTGTAGAACACTGGAACTTACTCTTCCCGTCCGGCTTCCATTTTGCGTCCTTTTACCAGTCTATCCTGAGCAACCACTTTGCACTATTATTGGAATGTAATATTCTCTTTCTCTCTGTCTTACACATGCGCACGCACACACACATCGATATACAAAGACATATACATAGGATTGACATATTCCTGTTCCTAATATGTCTCCTGGGATTCTCATATTTCTTTTTCTTATTTTTTTTATTGAGTCATAGCTGTGTACAATAATTCAATCATGGATTACAGTGTGCGGGCTTCACATACAATCAGAGATATTTTTATCAACCTGATTGACGTAACATTCATGAGATTTTCTCATTTACTATGTGAAAACATTTTTGATCTGTATTTAGAAGTTTTCTCCTGACCCTTCAAATATGCACCACAAGTGTGATCTCACCCTTTATCCTCTCTCCCCCCTCCCCTTCCCTCCGTCTCCCCTTTCCCTATCTTCTTGTGCAATAATTGGGTTGTAGCCTTCACTTGAAAGATATAAATTTGCTTCATTGGAGAATACTCAGAGATCTAAAAATAGACTTGCCATTTGACCCTAGAATTCCTTTACTTGGTATATACCCAGATGACCAAAAATCACATTACAACAAAGATATCTTTACCATATTGTTTGTTGCAGCCCAATTCATAATTGCTAAGTTATGGATGAACAGAATTGTTAAGGAAATAACCTTTATTCCTTTCCCCTTTAAACCAATAACTATCAAGTGTCTTTTAGGTACTAAGCATTTTTCTAATGTTATAGCAGACAAACATTTAAAAAAATACTATCACAAGCTAGTTTTTTGTTTGTTTGTTTGTTTGTTTGTTTTAAGACAGTGTCTCCCTATGTCACCCTGGGTAAAGTGTCATGACATCAAGGCTCACAATAACCTCAGACTCTGGGGCTTAAGCAATTCTCTTGCCTCAGCCTCCCAAGTAGCTGGGACTGCAGGTGCCCGCCAAAATGCCCCGCTATTCTTTTGTTGTAGTTGTCATTGTTGTTTTGTTAGCCCGGGCCGTGTTTGAACCCACCAGCCTCAGTACATGTGGCTGGCACCATAATCATGTGCTGTAGCGTCCAGCCTCAAGCTAGCTATTGTCATTTTAATTATTTACTACTTTCTTCGGTGTTTACTGTGTGCCAGTGCCAGTTGGCCTCTGAGCACATGCTTATATCATTCCTCAGTATTTATTATGTGATGTTTATGCCAGTCACTTTAAGTCCATGTAGAGAAACTAAAGCTTTAAGAGAATGAATAGGCTATAAGGTAAACAGGCAGCATGAACAGCAGTCTTCCAGAGAAAGAACATCTAACCAGATCACATATTTGTCAGAAGGAAGAGCAAGCGCAAAATCTGATGTTGATAAGTAGCCTTTGCAGGACATCTGAGCATTTCAGTTTTGCTGGAAATGAGGTAAATACCTGACTCATGAAAAGCTTTCTAGTAGTATAGAAATGAATGTCTTATTCTGTAGGTCATGGGAAATTTATCAGAATGTTTTTTCCTACAAACACAAGACGACCTAGCCAACAGTGGCTAAAACCACAGAAACAGAGTTGTTTGGGGGGTCAGTGCACGTCCTCGACATCCCCCTTGCTGTCCCTCTCTCTTCTGTGCTATTGCTGGTGTTTTGTTCATATCTCCTTTCATGGTTGGTTAATTAGCAGTAACTCCAAACATTGTGTTCCTGTAAGGTGATATCTAATGTTTGGAAGGCCAGTTTTTCTTCATGTTTCAGTTAAGTGGAGAGAAAACTCACATGCTTGCAGGGGACTTCCTGTTAGATTTTGTTGGCTGGGATATATCATATGCTCATCCCTAAACCAGTCACTGGGAAAGCAGATGTAATGACTCTCATTAGCTTAGAATATTTATTTCTGGTTTTGGAGTTTGGGGAAGGGTTTTGGGATGATAAATATCCAAATAGGATTGTGTTTCTCTAGCAAGAAGGAACATGGAATGTCTATTAGGTAGGGAGCCAGTAAAGTTTGCTGTAGGCATTCATTGGTGAATTTTGAGCAAGGGAGTCACAGGTCAGATTTGTGTATTAGACAACTCTGTTTATGGGCTAAAGCAGGGACTTGCAAGGTTTTTATGCAAAGGGCCAGATAGTAAATACTTTAGCACTGCTGGTTATCTCTGTTACATCTACTCATCCCTATCACTTCTACTTAATATCTCTTCTCTCCCAATATATATATATTCCTTCCTCTGATAATCATGTCAACAAAAATGCCTTGGCACTCACTATTTTGTAGCTATACAACAAAACTGCATTATTCAGTTACCTTCTGAAAATCTTGCATTCATTAGGCTTTTTCATTATCATTGGTGATAGTAAAATCATGAACCCAACTTACTTTCAGTATAAGGGTAAGACAGAAAAAATCTTAAAGAAGGAAACTCTGTCAGGTCCTTCACATCCTAA
Source organism: Perodicticus potto (assembly GCA_963574655.1). NCBI lineage: Eukaryota > Metazoa > Chordata > Mammalia > Primates > Lorisidae > Perodicticus > Perodicticus potto. Next base: position 19,929 of record CAUYRH010079160.1, read on the forward strand.
AAGTTTCTTACAGTGTTTGCTTTCCAGGTAACATTGAATACTGTTTTAAATGCTTACCCTACTTAGTTCCTCAACGGTACCAATTTTTTCAATCAGTTCTACAATTTGTTCTTCTTGAACAGTTAATGTGCCATTCATGGCTCTAAAATAAAGTTCAATGTAAGTTTAATAGTTTTTTGTTTTTTTTTCTAACCCGCGTAAAATTTATCCTAACACAATTACGGTCGTTACCCGAACTCATCTCCCCCGTTTATCACCATCATAATAATGATGCCTAAGTGTCGTAAACAATAAATAGAAATTGCAAAGAACAAATGTCTGTGTGTTACATTTTTCTTTTGACTTCCATTCTGAAACCAACATTTCCTATATATAAGGGGTAAATCATATGTGTATCAAATTTGTAAAGCTAGAAAGCCAGCAGAGGACTATAACTCAAAGTAGAGAGTAAGGGACTACAACTTAAGTGTTTGTAATCAGGGATATGGAATATAAATACTCCCCACAGAATACTGGAAAGACCTGAGACTGGGAGGTATCAGCTATCACAGGGGAAGGGATGAGATAAAGGGTTAAAAACTGGAGGCCTAAATTAAACTATGTGTACAGACTAATTATACCCCTGACCCTGCACACAGAGCACTATCACACCACCACATAAACCTTCATGAGGGTTAATCAAGGGATTATTCTCTAGGGCAGATTTCTCTGCCTTAGCACTACTGATAACGTTATTTATTTATTTATTTTTGCAGTTATTGGCTAGGGCTGGGTTTGAATCGCCACCACCGGCATATGGGGCCGGCGCCCTACTCCTTTGAGCCACAGTTGCCACCCCATTACTGATAACATTAAACCAGATATCTCTTTGCTGTGGGGATGTCCTGTGCATTTCAGTATGTTTAGTAACATCCCAGTTTCGGCAATCAAAAAATGTCTCTGGCATTACCAAATGTGCTCTCGTGGGGGCAAGATTTACTACCACTACCATCACTCCTCCCAAATCCCCAACTTCATTGAGAGCCACCAGTATACAGGAACTGAACTAGAACTTCCAGCTTCACATTCACTAGACAAAATGGAGGGCAGGAGTAAGGTTTAGGGGTGCAAATAGGCATTTGAAGTATAAATCTACATATATATGAGATCCTCAGTCTCCCTAGACCCACTCTAAACTAAGAACATCAGCAGCCAGAACAACCTCTAAGTGGCAAACTGGGCAAGTCTTCTCAGGAAAGATGTGAAGGTCTATACAAAAGAAAAAAACTCCAACAAGAATGACATTTGATAGAAGTCCATACTTAACACTGAGGTCCACACTTTTTCACCCTACAGTGAACTCACAGGTACACAAGCCTCACCCATGTACAAAGTCTCTAATCCATTTTCAATGCCAGCCAAAAATCACCAGATATTTGAAGACAACAAACACAAATGAGAGATATCACAACAAACAGGGGGCGGGGGAATCCCAAAGGAAAGATGGGGAGAAAAACCTTCAATAATGTTAAAATTCAATATTTCAGATTGTATATGAAACCCGCACACTGTACCCCATGATTTAACTAATGTACACAGCTATGATTCAATAAAATAATAATAATAATAATGTTAATTTCTGAGATTAAGGGATATATTGTATCTATAAAAAACAGGATACTAGATTGTTTGTAAAAAGGAAGGGTAAGTAGGACAAAGAACAAGAGTTTTTAAAAACTAAAAAGAAGAGTAGGAATAAAAAACAGAAGTACTAGAAGATAAAGACCAGCGGTTCTCAACCTGTGGGTCGCGACCCCTTTGTGGGTTGCACGACCCTTTCACAGGGGTCTCCTAAGACATCCTGCATATCAGATATTTACATTAAAATTCATAACAGTAGCAAAATTACAGTTATAAAGTAGCAAGGAAAATAACTTTATGGTTGGGGGTCACCACAACATGAGGAACACGAGGACCTGTATTAAAGGGTCGTGGCATTAGGAAGGTTGAGTACCACTGATAAAGACAAAGAAGTAAAAAAAAAAATTAAGTCAGAACACTGCTTGCCAAACACAAAGCTCATAGGCCTTCTAGAACCACTTTCATGGATCTGATTAACGTGAATGCCTACATTTTGCTTGTCCACTTCCTTCATCACTGCCAACAATTTTCTACGTTATGTTTACATGACAAAGAATTTTCGGGCAATGCAAATCCCCTCAATATATTAACTAGAAATATCATTCATTAAAGGAAAAACTAAAACAGAGGTGTAAGAGGAGAGTTAATTCTAACAGTGTTTTGACTAAATATATTAGCTCTTTTCTAGAAATAGGTATGTTATATAATGAGATATTTGAAACACTTTTCTTATATCAAATGCTGTTGTACGGATATAATCTTTTATCTTTTTGGAGACAGAGTCTATGTTGCCCATGGTAGAGTGCTGTGGTGTCACAGCTCACAGTAACCTCCAACTCTTGGGCTTAAGCGATTCTCTTGCCTCAGCCTCCCAAGTACTTGGGACTACAGGCACCCGCCACAACACCCGCCTATTTTTTGTTTCTTTGTAGTTGTCATTATTATTTTGGCAGGTCCATGCTGTGTTCGAACCCACCAACCCCAGTGTATGTGGCCGGTGCTCTAGCCACTGAGGTACGGGTGCTGAGCTGATATGATGGTTTTGATATGGTTTTAAAATAGCTATTAAGCTTGGGGTAAATAAAGCATCACTGTTTTAAACATTGGCTATAGCTTTTGTGGCCCTTCTCTGACTATAAAGAGTGTAGTAATTCAGGCAGCACCTGTGGTTCAAAGGAGTAGGGTGCCTACCCCATATTTCAGAGGTGGCGGGTTCAAACCCAGCCCCGGCCAAAAACTGCAAAAAAAAAGAAGAGTGTAATAATTGCAAGACCTTTTCCAGAAGGAACTTTGTTTCAGATTATGACTCGGGTCTACTGGAAAGCTAACACTGTCTTTTCAATCATGAGATAACTCAAAACTAATGTTGTTTCTTAAGCTAAAAAACATCACAAAGATGAAGGCCAATAAATAATATCATTTCTAAAGATTATAGCCAGGACTATCCACCTTGTTAGATATTATTTACTCCTAGAGCACTAACAAAACCTGTCTTAGTCATGGTAAACTGTTACCTAACCTATAATTTTATATTCTCACTCTACTGCATCGTAAGTGTTCATGGATGAACTTTGAGTATCCTGTAAAGCCCATAAATTGTTTCTGAGAAACAAAACAAAACCTCAAAGAGATAAATAGCAGAAAATAAGAAAATCAGACAGTCCAAAAGGTGCCAATATTTGACTACTAATAGGAAAAGGAGGAGCAAAGCTATTTGTAGAAGACATTCATTTATTGCTTACGAAGCTCCCATTTCCAGCACCCAGAGTTCCTCTGGGAACTGACCTTCCCCTAACTGAGCTGATCACACTGTTCCAGTGGGCTTGACCCCATTCCTAGATCCAGGGACAAAATCTGGCTGGCTGAAGACAATAAATAAGGTAAATTTCCACTTTCTTGACAGCAATTTGTTCATAGATGGACAACTCAGGCCTTAACTGCTAAGTGACATGCACCTGACCAGTTTTGATAGGTAAAGGACAGGCAGCTTCTCATCTACAGTAGACATGGATCAGATAGCATGTACAGGTGGTGCCCATAGCTCAGTAGGTAGGGTACTGGCCACATATACCCAGGCTGATGGGTTTGAACCCGGCCTGGGCTAGCTAAATAGCAATGACAACTGCAACAAAAAAATAGCCGGGAATTGTGGTGGGTGCCTGTAGTTCCAGCTACTTGGGAGGCTGAGGCAAGAGAATCACCTAAGCCCAAGAGCTGGAAATTGCTGTGAGCTGTGAGGCCACTGTACTCTACCCAGGGTGAAAAAGTAGACTCTCTCTAAAAAAAAAAAAAAAAGTAATAATAATTTGAATATAAGCTCTCCTATATCAGTGGCCCTCTGTTGCCTAAATACAAACTCCTTAATGGTATGAAAGGTTCTTTATAACCTGATCTCTGCCTCCAATCTTCATAGTCTCACATTCTTCCCCACCTCTATGAAGGGCACAAGATGTGCTTTCTTATGTATCCTCACTCTGACATGTTTCACTTCCATCTTCCTCCTCGCAGTCCATCTGATGCCTGGTGAAATTCTATTTCAAGTCTCCTCCTTAATGCCACCTCCTCTGTGAGCCTGAGCCTTCCCTTAGATCACACTGCTTTGTGAATGATACCTCCATGACCACGCTTATTCATGCCATATGTAATTGTTCATCCTGTTTATTGTTATGTTTGTGTCCTTCAGATTGCTGACCTTGAGTTTAATATAGGATTATAAGGATTATTCCCCAACTCACTGGATAAACATGTTTTGCGACTTGTATCATTTCTCTTTTTTTTTTAAATTTCAGATTCCTGTATGGGTACAAATGATTAGATTCCACTGTTTGATTTGTTAGGTAAAACTAAGTTGTGGGGTTTTTGTTTGTTTGTTTGTTTGTTTTGAGACAGGATCTCACTCTGTCACACAAGCTGGAATACAGAGGCATGATCATTGCTCACTACAACCTCAAACTCCTGGGCTCAAACAATCCTCTCTCCTCAGACTTCTGAGTAGTTGGGATTATAAGCATACATTACCATACCTGGTGAATTTTTCTTCTTATTTTTTTTTTTTTTTTTTTTTTTTTTTAGTAGAGACAAAGTCTCACTCTTGCTAACTACCATCCTCTAACAATCCTCCTGCCTCAGCCTCCCAGAGTACTAGGATTATAGGCCTGAGCCATGGCAGCTGGCCAGCTTCTCTTTTTAGACAGGCTGCAAATAAAACCTGTCACCACTCTGAATGGGTGATATCACATAAACACCTTTGTATACACCATAGGAAATGCAAGAAGCCTGCTTTCATAAAGATTTTTTATTTATTTATTTATTTTCTTGAGACAGAGTCTCATTATGTCACCCTCGGTAGAGTGCTGTGGTGTCACAGCTCACAGCAACCTCCAACTCTTGGGCTTAAGTGATTATCTTGCTTCAGCTTGCCAAGTAGCTGGGATTACAAGAGCCTGCCACGACACCCAGCTATTTTTTTGTTGTAGTTGTCATTCTTGTTTAACAGGCCCAGACTACATTCGAACCTGTCTGCCCTGGTGTTTGTGGCTGGCGCCCTCACCACTGACCTACAAGTGCCAAGTCTGCTTAAATAATTCCTGAATATATAACCAATAAACTGCTACTTTCCTACATTAAGCACTGATTTATTCTGGATGTCCAGAAAAGACCTGACTTCTTTTATCTTTTGGTTACTTCATATATTTTCCTATGATTCTTAAAGCACAAAGTTTGTCTTCATTATTACTGTCCTTCAGTTAAACTGTGCTAGCTCTAATGTACCGAGCATGTGGGGGACAGGAGGAAAAATAAGAATTCCGGCTAAGGATGGCTTGGCACCTGTATCTTAGTGGTTGGGGCACTGGCCACATACACGGAGGCAGGCAGGTTCGAATCTGACCCAGGCCTACTAAACAACAATGACAACTGCAACAAAAAATAGCCAGGTGTTGTGGCGGGCACCTGTAATCTCAGCTACTTGGGAGGCTGGGGCAAGAGAATAGCTTAAGCCCAAGAGTTAGAGGTTACTGCAAGCTGTGATGCAACGGTACTCTACCAAGGGTGAGAAAGTGAAACTCCTTGTCAAAAAAAAAAAAAAAAAAAAAAAAAAAGAATTCCCGCTATGGGATAGTCTAGCAGGAAGGATAAATATCAAAACAATAAATTACATGGCAATGCAAACACAATGCAGTTGGCCCTCCGTATTTGCTGATTAAAGGGAAAAAAAAAACAATAAAAAGTAATAATACAAGTAAAAACTACAGCTGTTTAAAAGGCACTTACCACAATTTATTAATCCATTCATGGGTTAATGGGCACTTGGGCTTCTGCCAATACTTGGCAATTATGAATTGAGCTGAAGTGAACAATCTGGTGCATATATCTTTGTTGCCAAGTGATATTTGGTCTTTTGGATATACACCGAGTAGAGGAATTGCAGGATCAAATTGCAGGTCTACATTCAGTTCCCTGAGTGTTTTCCAAACATTATTCCTAAAGGAACGTACTAGCTTGCAATCCCACCAGCAGTGCAGAAGTGTTCCCTTTTCTCCACATCCACACCAACATCTGTAGTTTTGGGATTTTGTGATGTGGGCTGCTCTTACTGGAGTTAGATGAGATCTCAAAGTGGTTTTAGTTTGCATTTCTCTGATGATTAAAGATGATGAGCATTTTTTCATGTGTCTGTAGGCCATGAGCCTGTCTTCTTCAGAGAAGCTTCTGTTCATGTCTCTTGCCCACAATGAAATGGGACTGCTTGTTCTTTTCGAATTAATAAGTTTGAGTTCTCTGTGGATTCTGGTTGTTAGACCTTTGAAGTGCCCATCAACCCATGAATGGATTAATAAATTGTGGTATATGTATACCATGGAATACTATGCAGCATTAAAAAAAGATGGAGACTTTACTTCTTTTATGTTTACATGGATGAAGGTAGAAAATATTCTTCTTAGTAAAGTATCTCAAGAATGGAAAAAAAATATCCAATGTACTCAGTACTACTATAAAACCAATTTATAATCACTCACACTTTCATATGAGAGTTGAATCACAACTGCAGACCAGGATGAAGGAGGGAAGGGGAGTGAGATGGCAAGGGAGAGGGGTGGTTTGATAGAGGGAGGGTTAGTGGTGGGACCACACCTATGAAGCATATTGCAAGGGTACAAGTCAAGTCTACCAAGTATTGAACACAAATGTCTTAACACTGTGATTAAGTAAATGAGGTGAAAGCTATGTAATTAGAAGGATGTAAGCACTCCAATTTGTACAAATAATCAACACGTTGAATCCCACAAAGGCTTAAATGTATTCGTGATCTATGTATATATGACTTAATAAAAACAAAAGGCACTTACATTGTATTAGGCATTATAAGTAAACTAGAGATGATTTACAGTGTATGTGTGCAGGTTATATGGAAATACGATGGCAATTTAAACACAGGACTTCAGTATCCTTGGATTTTCTTTCTTCAGGGCTCCTGGAACCAATCCCCTGCAGTTACTGAGGGGAGGGACGACTGTATACATTTTTGTTCAATACAATACTTGAGGAGCTCTAGAAGTTAAAAGGTTTATTTCTCAGATGGTTTATAGTTGAAAACAATCTCATTAAAATATAACTCACTTTTCTTCTGTATTTAAACCAATTAATATTGAGTATCTAAAATGCTTTGCCCTGGGAATACAATATGCAGGATAGACTTAGTTACCTTCATGGAGCTTCCCGTCTGACAGGAAAGGTCTTGAAAGACAGCAGTCTTTAGGGATTAAAGGCTTTGGGAAACTGAAAGAAATCTTGCCCTGTGAACAGGAACAATACACTTCTCTGTACTTTCACACTGTCTGATTTTAACACCACCTTTCTGGCCATAATTCATGTTTACAGGTCACAGAAATCATAGAAATTTCGAACTAGAAAGGACCACAAAACTCACTTGATTCCATTAGTGATGCTGCAACTTGGATAATTGAGGCTCAGGGATATAAAAGGATCTCCCTTAGGTTACACAGCTAATTAGTCACTTCTATATGATCCAGTGTGCTAGGGAAATATTTAAATAAGTCTCTTTTGAAGGTAGTCATTATCACAACTTTTTACAGAGCTCCAAAAGATTAACAACCTTTTTCCCCAGTTCTGAAATAAAGTCCAAGTAAAAAGATATCTGATAATCATTCTTGCTCTGTCAGCAAATCCTCTCAATCCTGACCTCCTACACTTGATTGAATTTCATTGCGAAGGGCTTCTATAATATCCCAAACATCCCTTCATAACACACACCATGCTTGTAATTTTGATGAATGGCTGTCTGTAGTGAGAAGCAAGAACTGAAGGCACCAACAGTGGATGCAGGGAGACCAGTCAGAGATTAGTCCAGGTGTCAATGTTGGAGATGTGGAGAAGTTGATGGATTATAGAGTTTTAGTAAGTAGGATATATAAGATCTAGCAATTGATTTGTGGAAATGTACAGGGTAAAGCCTAGGAGCTAGATATTAGGTTTCTGGTTTGAGTACACGGTTAAATGCTGGTATTTGAGATAGAGAATATCAACGATTTGGTGGTTGAACAAGTCAGTCGCAGGAAGATCCTTTATCATGACAAGGATACATTTGTTGGGCAACTTCTATTTGAACCAAAAGCTAAATTTAGCAAGCCCCTCTTTAGATATCACATGTAAATGAATTTGTGCTGAGTTATCAGCTGATGTCTCAAAGAAAATCTTCTTGATTAATCAAATATAGTTTTGTTTACAATTTACATATTTTTCAACTATAAGTTTCTCTTAAAAATGAAATACATAGCTGGGTGTTGTGGCAGGCACCTTTAGTCCCAGCTACTCAGGAGGCTGAGGTAAGAGAATTGCCTAAGCCCAAGAGCTGGAGGTTGCTGTGAGCTATGACTCCATAGTGCTTTACAGAGGGGGACAAACTGAGACTCTGTCTCAAAAAAAAAAGAAATACAAGCTGGACATAATATAATGGAAGTGGGGATAACTGTATAATATGGAATGCTAGCTTTGTTTAATTAGTTAAAATTGAATGGGAAGGGAGATGAGACTAGCACTTAAGTAGAAGACCACAGGTCCTAAGGGAAGCTAAGAAAAGGAGACATAGGTGGGTCATTTGAGATCATGGTTTTAAATAAAAGTGAACTTTGAAGGTTCCTGACATTTGTATTAAACAGTTGCCAACAACTATCTGATAAGCATAGTGTACATTTATACTATTATTTCAAAAACATTCAGGAGTAAAAGCACATTCAGAGCTCCACGTGGGAAAGAGTATCTCCCTCCATTTTCTCTTGATAATTTAAACCTACAAAGCATCTAAACATGGTAACATGTTTGTTAAGCTGAAGCTCCTCATTCAATTTCCTCATCTTGGTAGGTTTATTTTGAAATCACAAGTAAAAAAGAGCCTCAACCTATTTCTCTCAAGCTAAGGATCTCAAAATAAGGCTTTGTAATAGTGATCTCCAGCCAATCCCCACAACGAAGGAATGAACACTCCAAGGTATTCTTCTGAGTACTGTAAATAGCCATCCTATTAAAGATAACTAAAGAAAATCTAGGGACAATAAAAAACAAAGTGATAAAGTGATGGTGGTCCTCAGTCTGAAGAGCCAATCAAAGATTTCAAACTGACTCAGGGCAAAAACAAACTGGGCCCAGAGCATTTCCTTGGGTAAAGTCACTAAGCCTGGGGAGGGTAACGCTGCCCCAAGCAGTGCTCACAGCCCGGGCTCCAAAACAGGTCCTGGCCCCACATCCCCAACTGGCTCCCGGGCACGGCATGTAGCCAGCCTCTCTTCCCTCCCAACATTTCCCTACATTTGCCTGGGCTGCCCACCGGCACAGCCTCCCCCGGTCCCCAAACCCCAGCTCTCCATTACCACGCGAACCTCCCACCTCACCCCTGGGAGGTCTTAGCACCCCTTCACCTCTTACCATCCGCACCAACGCAGCCCAGCGCTTCAGCAGTGGTGTTGCTAATTGAGATCGCACCTGCAGAGAATTAAACAGACAGTGAGAAGTTTTATGGATCCCTCCCAGCTCACCCTGAGGTCAATTACCCAGAGGCTTACATCTCCTAAGCTTTGGAGGGAAATTGGTACTCCTGAGTG
>CAUYRH010079161.1:0-15153 GCA_963574655.1 Perodicticus potto
GTTATTATATGAAGACATTTGTATTCTGCATTCAGCAAGGTTCGCCTGTACCCTTCTAAGATGCACCGTAGGTGTGGCCCCACCAATTACCCTCCCTCCGCCCCAACCTCCCTTCTCCCCTCCCTACCAATAATTTCACTCCTTTTAAAGGATTCTCAAGGTCTCCAGGATACGTGACCTTAGAACTCCACCCCCTACAATTCACTGACTGCACTTTCTGTGACTCCAAGTTCGAATTCTCAAAAGAGAGATTTTGGCTAATCTCTGGTTTGACAGTGGTACTTGAACATAGGCCAAGTATATAGCGCTGTGTCCGGGATCGAGGCTACATATTATAACAACCAAAACTTGGTCTTCTCCTTTCAAGGGGACTTTGAGTAGAGTCACACATAGGTCCAAAAGCTTCCACTGTGAAAGGTTCAATGTCTGTGTGTGTTTCAGATGCATCATTGAGTAATACGGAAGATGAAGAATTTAAGTTTAATACTCTATGGACGTTTCTTTGCTTTCTTCCAAACTCAGTAGCCAGTTCACCATCATGTAGAAAAAACATTTGTTATTTTAATCTTAAAATTAACATGTTACTGATATGTCATCAATATGAAAAATTGTGACTTAATTCTTACAGTCATATATACTATATGTTAACATGGTTAAAAAATCAATCTTATTAGAGGCTGGGTATGATTTGGGACTACAGATTTAAAAGAGCATGTGGAAGGATTGGAGGGAGGTCTATGGAAAGCTAAGCAAATGATAAAAAGCAAAGAAAACAAAATGCGAGCTTCAAATTAAGGAAGATGATAGGTTTATTTAGCCTGGAGAAGGGAAGACAGAATAATGATATAAGAATTTCCTCAAATATATGAAGGTTAAGCAGGGATATATTGAGTTCATCTTTATTGTCTTAAAATAATATATAACAGAATATAGATTTTAGTGATCCCATAAGCTCAGGTTTGCGGGTCATGATACTATATGTGGAGAAATTCACAGACTCTCTGAAGTATAAGATGTATAACTATATCTATGGGAGCAGAATGTGATATGGTCACAGAAGTATAAACTACAGGACTTCATTGATATTGCCTCAAGCTCTGTGAGGCAATACTTAGTAGAAACACAAGGCAGAAGTTAAGAAATTTTACAATAGTTTTTTCTTAATGAATCATTTATCATCGTAGGTGTGGCTGAATGAATTGTATTCTCCACAGGGCATTCACAGAAGCAGCAATAGTCACTGATCATTGATTTTTCTTTTGTAAAATGGGAATTATGAATTATTCTTCGACAATAAAGTGGAGTTATGAGTAACTGTAAGAGAAGAAGTGAGGAAAAGATGGGGTTACTGGAAAGGAGGAAAGGATGGTGGAATGTTCAATTATAGAAATCGACAGACTTGCTTGCAAATAGTGTGTGTTGTGAGTCATCTTTCTCCACATCTTTCCCTGAAGATTTCTTGATACAATCATCACAAAATACCCATTTATGGTTATTGGGTCATGGAGTTTAATTTCTGTAAGGATACATAGAAAATGATAAATATAGCCTCAAAGTGAGATTGAACAAAAGCTTGAGGAAGGTGTGCTATGTATGTTCAGAGTACCTGTATCTGATTAAATGTACTAACAGTGAACTAAGTAGATATTTTGTGGGAATATCAGGACTAAGTGAGAATTTTGACTGGGTGGAAGAAAACCCAAGACTGGGATTCCAGAAACATAATTTTTTTGCCTTAATTTTTTCTTCAAGTGTGGATAATGTGTATATTCATCCACCTTGGGATATAATAATGTCTGACCACTATCAAAAGTCATACTTCCCAATAGTGAGAACTATTGAGAACTGAGTACGGGACACTATGGCATGGCCTGCTCCTTCCTGTGATCCTTTGAATGTGGTCTCGGCATCCTGGGAGCCGTGCAGTCAAAAGTACTTTTCTAATACTACTAAGACTTTATTTTCTCTTCTCAATCTCATTATTTCATTAATTCTTCATGGAGTTTTATGGAGGCTACAAGATGTGCGCTACTCAACAGAATGAATGCATAAGCAGATACGAGAATACGGCTGTCTTTAAGCCAAATTTAAAACAGATTTGTAAGAATGTAAAATGGTGTCATCTCACTATTTTGGGAGGGAGACATATGGTTATTTTTAATTAAAAATATTATTTAAATGTAATTTATTCTTATTTTTAAGGTATTAATAAATATTTAATTATTTTTCAGTTTTAATTTCTTCCACAGTAAATATTGAGCTGTGTGTATATATGTATATATAAAGAGAGAGATATAGATATATTAAAAGTTTTGGAGGGTCTTTCATTATTTTTAAGAGTATAATGGGGATCCTGAAATGAAATTATTTGAGAACACTAGTCTACCATTTCTTCTTGGCAATATGACATTTCATAGGGTGATCTGCACACAATCTAACTTTTCCTGCTTCTTCCATGGTCTTATGGTGGGTGGGGCAACCCTTGTGGACAAGCTCTTGCAGAAAGCATATCTCAAACTGACACAAAGTGAAGCTGAACTATGTGCTTGGTTCCCTAGGCAATGCCATCACATCCCAGGCTCACAACACATCCCATTCCTATGCTGGAGAGATCCTCCACAGAGATTGATGACAATTTAGGCTGAAGGAAGGGTCTTAGGGAAGATCTGGGCCTGGTTACAAAGCCTGGTGCCATATCATTAGCAAATTTCTTCTCTAAGTCTCTCAGCATCTGCATGGTCAGAGAGCTCAAGTATTAGCCTCAGAATATCTGTAATGAAGGCTCATGATGTGTGAGACCGTGGTGAAGAAAATGTATGTGTATTGAATCTGACCACACACTTATGAGTTCAGTATAATTATTTCAATTTTATATCTTAGGAAATTGAGGCACATATTTACATAAATTTTCCTATATTCTCCCAGCTAAAAAGTGGCAAGAGTAAGATGCAAACATGGGTATTGTGGCTCCAAGTGCCATGGCACTAAACACTGTATTACATCACTCTCTGTATAGACTTGATGACTATAATTTCCCCCTTAGCAAGGTACTAGGAAGGACAAGCTAACTGTTGTGCCAAACTACAATTTACAAAAGATTAACACAAAGATTGTTCTTTTGTGGTCCAGTGCAAAGTGTATTGGTGAGGGTTCCATACGGTCGGTCTGAGACCTATACTCCTTCCATCTTGTGTCTCAGTCATTCTATAGGTCCTTGAAATTCTTCTGTCTGTGCAGATGGGGAGAAGGAGAATGGTAAAGTATGCTTAGGGGTGTTTTATGGGCCAAACCAGCATTTCATCTATATTTCACATCCTCAAATCACTCGTGGCTACACACAACTGTGAAGGATGCTGGGAAATGTAGTCTAACTGCCCAGATAGAAAAGGGGAAAAGTTGAACATTTTTTTATGCGCTATCTGAAGAGTGTTTTATATTAATTAATAAGGTAGAAAGTCCAGAAATGTTGTCTGAGCTTATAGGCCCCCTGAAGATTCACCAATAATTCTATATTCCTCACATATAATAAGATCTCCAATGTCTGATTCCACAAATATAAGTATGTATGGGACTAGGATTAACTATCAAAACACTTTAAAATGATAATTAACTCTAAGCAGCTCATAGAACATCTGAGTGAAAATTAGAAAAATATTTTATCTTCCTAAAACACTTAGTGCTGTGTTTCAGGAAATTTTCTGAGCAAATAGACAAATCTACAGTTAATATTATGTGAATGATGTTCTCCAAAATTGTGCAGTGCATACCCTGCAGAACTGTATAAGGAAGACCTGCCTTTAAAATAGCTTAACTCCCCACCCCTTTAGTTCTTACAGTTCAGCTCAGGTCCCCAACCATCTTGCTGTAATGTACCCATAGAGCATATGTGAGTTATAGCTTACTTTTCCTTAAATGTTCTACTTTCTGATTCTTTCCATTTGTCCCATATACTCTAGCATCTCTCACCTTTGTTTGAACTTAGTATGGAAGAAAAAACTGTAGTTCTAACTCCTAGTTCTGATAGCTTATTGCTTACTTCAGGAAAACTTCCCCTAACACCATGCTTCTGGCTCAGCACCTGTGGCTCAACGGGCTAAGGCGCCAGCCACGTACACCTGAGCTGGTGGGTTCGAATCCAGCCCGGGCCCGCCAAACAACAATGTCCGCTGTAACCAAAAAAAATGGCTGGGCGTTGTGGCGGGTGCCTGTAGTCCCAACTACTTGGGAGGCAGAAGCAAGAGAATCACTTGAGCCCAGGAATTGGAGGTTGCTGTGAGCTGTGATGCCACGGCACTCTATCCAGGGTGGTAGCTTGAGGCTCTGTCTCAAAAAAAAACCACCATGCTTCTCAAAGTGAAGGTTAGGTCCTCAGTTAGATGCTAACAGAACATTCTGTGCATTTTCTTTTTCTTTCTTTTTTTTTTTTGGCCAGGGCTGGGTATGAACCTGCCACCCCCAGTATATGGGGTCCGGTGCCCTACTCCTTGAGCCACAGGAGCTGTCCTTCTATACATTTTCTTATTAGCTTTTATTGTAATTGAGACTATACACACTATTGGATAATTTAATAATTATCCCTTCTCCCACACTAAAAGATGAGTTCCATAATGGGAGGGCCAATTGGGGTTGCTATATCCCTTACACAGATAGATGGAATGCCAGAGTCCATTGAAATTTTTAAGGGTATATTTCATGGTTTGAGACCTGAGGAAGAAAATATTGGCCTCCAAAATATGAAAGTAAGCTGTAAAATTAAAAATAACAAATGTATAATTAAATGTTTACAAAACTTAATGATATTACAATATGGCAACCAGTTGACTGAAACTTAATTCTTAAGTATATATATACACATAAAATTAAATCACAAAACTAAATATTTTATTCAGAATAAAATTCAAAAGTATGTTTTAAAAAATCTTTCAAATATTTTGTAGCAACAAAGTATATTTAATGTGTGGTAAGCATATATTTTAATATGCATGACATAATGGGGAGGGGGTGATGGTAGCAGAGTGTCCCCAAAGTTTGGAAGTAAGTGCTAGAAGGTGTATCTGTTTGCCTCACAGTTGTAGCCATAGAATCTTGCATGATACCTTGCACATAACAAATGTTCAATAAACATTTGTTGAATGAAAGCATGAGTGAATCAGTGCATCAATGAATGTGCTTCCCTGCCGTGGCTCACTGCTCAATTGATTTCTGCTTTGCATAGTATGTTTTCCAGCCTACAAATCAGCTGGCAAATTTTTCAACCTCATTTCTGTTGAGACACAGTATCCTTTGAGGGCAGTCCCGTACCATGGCTGGGTTCGTAAGTTGCTGTGCAAGTGATGCCTTGGCAATCTTGAAAGAATGCTTGGAGTTCCAGAGGCTCTCTAAAAGCTGTAAGCACTTCCTAAAATTACATATTGAGAGTCCAACATTCTTCGCTATAACAATATGCTCTGATGTGGCTGTAACTGTCATTTGTGAGCCTGTGTAGGTTGTGTTAGTTTTCTAGAATATTCTCCTGAAACCTAATCTTCCTGACATAACAGCCACCTGGAATTAGAAGGATATCCCTTAGGTTTTACAAAACTGGAAGGAAACCACATCTGAAAGTCTTTCTGGAGGTGTTATCAGTGAGATGGTAATTTCATTATTTTGATAAATGATCTCAAATATGCAAGAAACCCAGAGGACAGTGCCCAACTTAACTTTTGTCACTAAGTAGTCTCTCTATCTTGACAGTCAGTCTCTGTTAGACAATTGGGAGTTTCCTGCTCCCTTGACTCCTTCTTAAATTTTGTTGCATCCTTCATCCCTGTCTAGAGCCTTTCTGTAAGCACATTGTGATCAGGTGAGCAGAGGCTGTCTTTCCCAGCGCTATTCTGGAAAGAATCCAGTGCATCCCTCCAGACCGGGTAAAGTCCTCCTGGGAATAGATTTATAACCTTCAGTTTCCTCAGGGTAGAATGAACAGTCATAACACAAGCTTCTCACTTGCTAACATTGATAGTCCCTCATAACAAGTTCATATGTTATTAGCTTACGCAACCAACACAAAACTCTCTTTTTCCAGGTTGAGGAAGGTAAGGATTCAATGGAAAGAAAGAAGAAAGAAACTGCCCTGCCACACTGAATGGCCCAGAAGAATCCAATTTAGGGGCCCCTTTCTATTACCCATGCTCTCGTCCCTTCAGCTTTCTGCCATCTTACCTAGTGTTTTATTGTAGCCCACTCAGCATGGCCTGCTCAATTGAACCTTCCCCAGAGTCCAAGGGCATCTCAGAGACAAAGAATGCATGAGAGAATTTATATCACTCCACATATCAGTCCCCTAACAACTGAGATAACGCTTTGCTAGATTACTTCTGGGTGATGGCAGACACAGCCTCAGTAATAATACCTTGCAAGTGTAACATGTCTGTAATTACACTGTCCTGTAATTAGGGAGCTGACAACTTAGCCACAGCTTGTCACTAGCCAGTGACACAGCAGGACACAGGAAGAACCATAGAGAAGGACATCTGTCTGCTGATTGATGGCGAGAATCCCAAGGAAAGCCAGAATGAATAACATAATAACAGCAAAAAGCCATATAGAGGAGAAGACCACATTGCTCAATCAGAGACAAAGCTGGTTCTTTGGGAAGAAAGAGAACATGGATCTCCCTCCATCATCCTGCTCTGTGGAATAACACATGAGAGGTGGATTTTAGTGTCTTACAAAGCCAGGCATACGAAGGCTAGATCTACAATTTTGGTGTGTCCTCAGGAGGGGTGAGAGAGCGGTCCCATGTCACAAACATACCGGTCCATTGCCTCCCTAAAGAGTCCCCTGAGTGCTTCCGAGGGGAGGAAGGGGTTGGATTTAGTTAAATTAAAGCATTCTTCTTAAGGTGCCAGGGAACAAGTAGACTCTTCATCTCTGTCCTTCTCCCAAACCTGCTGCTTTTGCTGAATTCCTTGAAGTTTCATTTGGTTCTACTCTTCCACACGGTCTCTCACACACAATTGGCAAGTCTAGCCATTCATGCCAACTTCATCCTAGGTCTTGTATTTTGGATGCCGCTGCCCTAGTTTAGGTCATTGTCACTTGCTCTCTCACCTGGACTGACCACAGCAAATAACCCCTTACTGGTTTCTCTGTGCCTGGTTCTCTTCCCTTCCTTCATCCACCGAGAGCTCTATTGATACAGCCCAACTTCATATTGTAATTGCCCCTCCAGTCTCTGTTCTCAAGTTGCTGATGGGGCCCTACCACCTACTAAAATGATATCCTTAGTGTGCAATTGAAGACCTGATTTCAGAATACTTTTTTTCCATTCTATCCTTAATTTTTCTCTAACTCAGAACTTGTACTCCAATTGAAATACTTGTTCAGTGCATCTTCCTGGTTTTTTTCTTTTCCTCCATGACATTCTCTTTGTCTGAAATTATCTTTCCTCTGACCTTTTTCTAAGTTCCCACCCATCTCTTAAGGTCCAGCTTAGAAGTTCCCCCTTCTTCAGGAGACTTCTCCTTCATCTGAATATTGGTCACTGCTTCCCACCCTCTTATCTCCACCTCCTGTGGTTTCTCAGGTCCATGGCTATTGTGCTGACCAAGGTAACTCTGGTATAGTTGAAAACCCAGTAAGTTAGAAATTAGGAGACCTCTATCTGAGGACCACTCCTTACAGTTTACTTGAAGTGTGATCTCTGCATCACTTAACCTACTAGGACCTCAGCATAATTAATGAATTGGTGGTAATGATCCCTGCCCCATAGGATTGTTGTAAAGCATGAGATGACATGTAGAGCTCTTTCTAAACTGTAAAGCATTATGCCAATGTGGAGTATCATAATGATTTTCTATCTCATATTCTATTCTTTATATAGCTGCCTTATTACATCTCTTTTACTGTAGTTATTTGAGAATACTTTTTTGCCATCCTCCCATAGTCCCCTGTATAAATTAGATATGCATTCAGCTACAGGTAACCTGGTTATTACTGACTTAAGCAGAGGAAAAAAAAGAGATTTAATTATCTCATAAAATGGAAATTTGAAGAGCAATAATCCAGGTTGGTCCTATAACTCACAGTATCTTCCAGGTCTAAGCTGCTTCTGGTTTCTATCCCACTATCCTGAACATCTTGACTTTTAGTTTTCATGCCTGTTGCCTCATGGTTGCAAGATGATAGTCACAGTTTATGGCTTGATGACTTCATTCAGAGACGGAGGAATGGGGGGAGGTGGATCCTCAGTGGCCTTGAAAAGGAACTTTATTTCCACATGGAAAGAGAGAGAGCCTGCCTGTTGAGTAGAACGCAGACAGTGTCTGCTACAGCCCTTGATGACAGGACTCAGGTCATCTTCATCTTGATTTCCTCTCCACAGCATCTAGTGCATAGTGGATGGTATATGGTTGATGATCAATAAATATTAATTGAGCGGATTAATAAGTAAAGTAATAAATTAATACATGAGTGAAAGTTCACCAACTTGATAGCTGGTCTGAAGTCGGACGTTTTTGTACATACATCTTCCTTAAAGTTCACCCTCATAATAGTCTTCAGGACTCGAACAATTTATCCATCAAGCAGAAATGCTGTTAGTCAAAATGATTTGATTAGTTTTTGTCTAGTCGGGGGTCAAGGTACAGGAACATTATGTCCAAAAGACAGCATAAAAGTGAGTCCGGATCTGAGAGGTTTAAAATGAGTTTGAAATATTAAAATGTGCCTCAGACAAATATGAGGCTTTATGTTTTACTTTTTTAATGTTGCATAAGAATTCAAAATATTGTTACAGGGTATGTCATATTAAGAATTCATATCCTGAAAATTATACACTGGCAGAATCTTTTAAATGACCTGCTCCCCCTTGCCTTTCCATGTCTCATTAGACAAGAGGAGTTTCAGTGGGAACGTAGTAATTATAATCTTACATTGGCAGATGTTTGGTATGTGCCTGAGCAAAATAGGTGAGAGAGGGTGGGAATAAAGAAATAAGGCCTACTGGAAGGTACATATAGCAAATATGGTTCTTAACCTTGAATAAAAGTCAGCTGCCAGAGCGATGAGTAGTCATTTTCTATTTTATAGATATACTGCTGACAGGTAAAAGTTTTTGATCTCAACATTTTTCCTATAGAACCTAACCTTCTTGATTACAGAATCACCAAAGTAGATGGCATCTCAAAATTTCATACATCTCTTTAGGAAGATTCCCTTGTGTGCCTGTATTGCATGAGAAGGGGAGGAGAATGGGAGTGTGCAAATTTATTTTAGCCCATAAAATTTATAGATGAGGGGGTCAACACTAAGAAAAGTTTAGTAACATCTTAAGGGTCACTTCCATTTACAGACTTAAGAATGGAACCAAAAAAATCGTGGTGCCTTGTCTGATGCTCTTTCTAATGCCTTATGTGGCATTTTAAATTTTTGAGTCTCCCTCAAGATAATCAAATATGAGACAAAAAACTGAATTATGGCGATAGAACTTGAGACATTTTTATTCCACAATTCTGTATTTAAAAGCTCCCCTTATGTTAGATGTATTCCCCAAGAAACAATGCTCCTTATAAAAATCTTCATACATAGAATTATTGTCATCACTTAGCTTTTCTAGTCTCACCTTTTGTCATCCCTAAAATGGGACAATAATACCTTTCTTGCATAACTTACAGGGTTATTTCCAGGACTTAAGGAACAAAAGCATTTGGAAAATTCAAAACTTACAAAAGTCCAGTAATAATTCATCTCCTTATTTAATACTGATAAAACAATCTTTAAAATGAGCTTATCTTGCTTTCCAATTCCTGGTCACTTTCCTAGTTTTATAGAATATTGAGATATGAGTGCAAGGTGAGAAGTAAGAAAGGAAGGGTAGGTGTGGAAGGCAGGGAGAGTGATTACTAGGCCACTGCACTTATCCAGGGGAGAGATGAAGGAAGCTTGGACAGAGGAGATTGTGGTGGATTTGGAGAGATGTGTAAATACTGTGGATCTATTTTGGAAGCAGAATAGAAGAATTTGCTGATTGTTTGAGATGAGGTTTAGGAGGATAAAAAAAGTCAAAAGTGGCTTCTGGATTTTGAAACTAAGCAACTAGAAGAATGGAGTTGACATTAACAGTGGAGTTGACATTAATAGAGATGGAAGACTCTGAAGGGAGAAGTCTCCTCTATGGGAATTAGTTTTTGGCTATGTTAAGTTCAAGGTGCCCATTAGATGTCAGATGGAGACCTTAAGCAGGTGGTCTGGAATTGAGGGATGGAAATGTGGGAATTGTCAGCATATAGGTGGTGTTAAGTATCATAAAACTCAATGTCATCACCTAGAAAGCAAGAGGAAGGTCTAGGATTGAACCCTGGGACACTGCAATGTTCAGAGGTTGGCAAGATGGGATACAGTGACAAAAGAGTAACAAAGATATTGAATGGGAATAAGCAAACAGGAAGGACAAAAACCAGGAGAGTGTGGTGTCCCCAAAAACAAGTGAAGAAAATGTTTTACAGAGAGAGTTGTCACCTGGGTGAGTAAGGACAGGCAATTGGCCATTGGATTTAGCTACGTGGCTGCCCCTGGTTACACTGAACAGGGACAGTTTCAATGGAGCGGTGAGTGTAAGGGTGGTCAGCACATTGTACCCCATAAATGCAGTAAAGTATACAGTTATAATCTAATAAAAAAAAGAAAAAGAAAACATGCATGGAACAGATTCAGGACACTGTGGGAGACAGCAACTAGGGATCATTTGGGAGAAGTTTTGCCATAAAGGCCAGCAAAAAAATGGGGTTTAGCTGAAGGGACAGTGATTGTGGGGATTAAGAGATTTTGTTAAAGATTAGATAAAGACTGGCATATTCGAATGTACATGGGAATGATCCAACAGTTCAGGACCAAGTGGTGATATAGCTAGAAAATGAAAGTGCTAGAATGAGAGCATTGAGAAGACAAGAGAAGGGTGACCTGCAGAGTGGAAGAGCTCATGCAGAGGAACGGGAGGGGAGGCAGGTGCATAAGCACAGTGCTAGGTAAAGCCTTCTGCTGCTTATATGTTCTGTGCCTGGAGAAGGGAACTAGGGCACTTCTTAAGTAACATAAGTGGATGAGTTTTCCATTTTATTTTATTTTATTTTGTGAGAGACAGGGTTTCGCTCCGTCACGCAGGCTGGAGTACAATGGTGTCATGATAGCTTGCTGCAACCTCAAACTCCTGAGCTCAAGGGATTCTCCTGCCTCAGCCTCCCAAGTATTATGGGCTTACACCACCATGCCTGGCTAATTTCTCTATTTTTTACAGAGGCAGGGTTTTGCCATGTTGTTCAGGCTGATCTTGAGCTCTTAGATGGGAGTGATCCTCCCACCTGGCCCCACTAAGTGCTAGAATTACAGATGTGAGCCACTGTGCCCTGACTGTGTTTTCCTTTATTCCTTTCTTTCCCAACCTCCCACATCCATCTGACTTAAAATATATCCTGAACCTGGCTACTTTTCACCACTGCCTTGCCATGTTCCTCTTGGACCCACTGTCATCTCCTGCCTGGATTATTGCAACAGGTTAGGTCATTTCCCTGCCCCTGCACTCCCCTCAAGAGTGGTCATTCAAAATATAAGTCAAATTTGTCACTTCCATGCTAAAAATCCTTGTATGACTCCCCATCCCATAATGAGAGGCAGACAGCTCAGACTGGCCAGGAACCCCACGCAAATTCAACCACTCTCACTTCATTTAACATAGTAGCCTTTAGAAGCACTGGCTACCTTCCCAGTCTTTAAACCTCTATTCCCGCTTCAAGGACTCCATCCTCATTTTGTCCTTGTTGTTCCTTCTGTGTAGAATGTTCTTCCACCTGAATTTCCAGTGGCAGACTTTTTCCTGTTCTTCATATCTCAGTTTAAATGTCACCTCTTTAAAGAGATGTTCCTTAACCACTGGCTCTTAAATAGCCACCTCATCACTTTCTTTCAATCAAAATGACTTTAAGTCTCTGCATATCACCATCTGCTGTTTTCTTACTAATTTTATTTTGTTGTATATAATCTACCTCTCCTATTAAAATGTAAGTTCTATGAGGGCAGAAATTCACCTTATTGCCCACTTTATTTCCTAGTGCCTAGAACAGCGCCTTGTGCATGGGAGACACTCCATAAATATTTATTGATTGCACATATATCTTGCTTTTGTTTTTCTTCTGTTTTCAGGACTGAGACCAGATGGTCTAGATGCTGCAGTCCAACTGAGAAATTCATGGTGCTCTCTCTGCTGTCATTTGCTGCAAAACAGCCCTTAGCTGCTATCTTCTATGGAACATCTGGTTCAATAGCAGATTCCTAACACCAGCTTTAGATAAGGGCTTAATAGTGACAAAGAAATTTCTTGCCTTTCCCCTGAGAAGCCGCTAGGGTATGAAAGATACCCTTAGGGCTTTGGTGACTGACCAGGCAATAATGTGTTTGATTTTTAGGCAAAAATGCCTACCTCTAATCAATCCAAGCAAACATCTTCGCCTTCAAAATAGTGACCTCAGAGGCTGAAACTTTTCCTAACTATGCTGCCAAGGCTTCAGACAGTTCTGGAAATCCTTCTAGAGTTAACATCCTGTGCCTCAACTCATATGTAGCTAACTCTAAATTGGCACCCAACTTCAAGTGCTCACTCTAGGGATGTTTTATCATTTACATTTTACAAGTGGGGAAAGTGAGTCTCAAAGAAGTTAAAGGATTTGATCTAGATCTGATGACCTTGATCAAGACCTACTCTTATTTGTGAGTACATTCAAGTGTTTGAAAGTGTGTCCAGTTTTTAGAAACCACCAAATGTCACTTAAATCTAAGTAAAGCAAATTAAGTAGATTCTCAAGGCTGACTAATATCATTTCCAATTAGTAAATCCCTTGAAGATCTAGAAGGGGCCTCAGAAATTATACCAGCTGAAGATAAAGCTTTAGAAAATCACATATGTACTGAAGATTCCACTCTTTGGTTTTTTGTTTTAGGCAGATCCATTTCATGCTAGACAGAAACCTATCCCAACCTCAGCAACACACATTTGGGACACAGAGGGGACAGAACCGAGGCCCAGCTACTCAAATCTCTGTCTGTTCTGCTGAAATGTCTTAAAGATATCAACTGGCTGTGTTCAAAATTCACAATCGCAAAGATGTGGAATAAATCCAAGTGTCCATCAATTCATGAGTAGACTAATAAAATGTGGTATATACACACATACACACACACACACACCATGAAGTTCTATTCAGCCATTAAAAAAGGGAATTAAGGTGGTGCTTGTGGCTCAAAGGAGTAGGGCATTGGCCCCATGTGCCAGAGGTGGTGGATTTAAACCCAGCCCCGGCCAGAAACTGCAAAAAAAAAAAAAAAAGGAATTAATTCCTTTTGTATCAATCTCGATGAAACTGGAGACCCTTCTCCTTAGTGGAGTATAGCAAGAATGGAAAGACGCGCCAAACACCACATGCGCTCACTATTAAATTGGCACTAACTGAATCGCACTCATGTGCACAGATAGAAGTAAAACTGAAAACAGAAGTGGGGCGGGAGGGAGGGGAAGGAACAGAGGGGTGAAATCAAACCTAGTGTGTAGTGTACACTGTCTGGTGATGGGCACATTTATTACTTTATCTCAAGTAATACAAAAGTCACCCATGTAACCTAAACATTTGTACACCTGTCATATTCTGAAAAAAACAAAATAAACAAACCGGTTGTGTTAGCTTATTTCAAGGGAGAAGAGTCTTCTATTTTTACATGCATGAAAAACAAAGGAGGAGGGGAAGAATCTCTATGCTTTAGAAAATCATATCAATCCATTGGAAAACATCCTAGATAATTACTATATCAGAGGTGCATAAGGACCTCCAGAAGCCAATCATTTGCCCTGGTGGCTATTATGCTGTGGAGAGTTGACATCTGCACCATTCATAACTGTAGTACACAGATTGGCACAGGGCAGAGCCCCACAGCACGCTGTTCCAGGTAGTCCAGATGTCTTGAAGGGAGGCTGTCTCTCACCAAGTAAACACAATGCCTATTTTCCTGTCACTTTCTCTTTTGAATAACTAGCTATTTGGTATCTGGAATAATTCTTGATTAATAGGCTAGTCCTTTTAAAAGAAGCATCTCAACTAATGCTCCAAAGGAAGCATTTTTTCAAAACACATTTTCCCAAAGTACTGTTTTATCCCCTTTTCCCAATTATGAGGTGGTCTCAGGCTGCCAGATATTGACTCAGAGGTGAGGGAAGGTGTTGCTGGCCACTGTCTTGGGAAGGTAGAAAGGGAGAAGGGGAAAAATGACTAGACCAGTGTTTTTCAGCCTTTTTCTTTTATCTTGTGGCACACTTGAACCTACAGTTAAACTTGTAAGGCACACTTAAATTATGTTGATCAAAAGGAAGAGTATAAAAAGGAATATACTTACTGTGCTTTGAACTTCTTTCAAAAATAATTTAATTAATGATCTTTAACGTTTTTCATGGCACACCTTAGCTCCTCTCATGGCACACTGGTTGAAAATCAGTGGACTAGACCTGCGAGAGGCCTTCATTACCATCATTAGGAATCCAAAGGAGAATAAGAGATACTTGGGAAGGAGGAAGACAAATGTCAGACATGAAGTCACAG
Source organism: Perodicticus potto (assembly GCA_963574655.1). NCBI lineage: Eukaryota > Metazoa > Chordata > Mammalia > Primates > Lorisidae > Perodicticus > Perodicticus potto. The sequence goes on from CAUYRH010079161.1 coordinate 14,619, forward strand.
AGGAATCAGTACTCATAGGGATGCTTGTCCACCTTTGCTTTGGCTATAAACACAATGGATACAAAATTTCTCCATTCAACAGGTGTTTATGAAGGTCCTTGTACATACAAGAAACTGTTCTGGGTATTTAGGATCCATCAGTGAAAAACAGAAAACAAAGATCCCCGCCTGTTTGGAGCTTTCATTCCAGCAAGGGATTCAAACAAGAAACACTAAAGATAAGAATAAATTATATAGAGTGCTAGTGCATGATAACTACTATGCAAATGAGGAAAAAACTACCACAGTTAATAGGGACTCAGAGTCCAGGGCCTGAGAGTCCTGCAGTTTTAAATAGGCCTTTCAGAGGTATCGTTTTGGAAGTGGTATTTGTGCATAGACTTTGACAGGCGGAAGGAGCTGGTCATGCAGAGGTCTGAAGGAAGGACACTCGAGGCTGAGGGAACAACTATACAAAGAGCCTGCAGTGTTGCTGAGCCCTCCCAGTGTGTACTTTAAGTCAGTTGGGTGGGGGAAGAAATGGGGGGGGGGCGGG
>CAUYRH010079162.1:0-14452 GCA_963574655.1 Perodicticus potto
GGCATAGGACACCAGGATGATGGTAAGGGAGCTGGAGAGGTTAAAGGAAGCTGAGATGAGCATGGCACGTTCTTTGACATAGTGATCTGAGCAAGAAAGCTTAATGAGTGGTGGGTCCGCACAGTAGAAGTGGTTGATGACATTGGATCTACAGAAGTTCAGACGGAAGGTCAGGATGGCCTGGAACAGCCCATCTGAGAAGCCGTAGACGTAAGGAAACGTGGCCAGGCAAATGCAGACTCGCCTGGACATCCTCATACTGTAGTGCAGAGGGTTGCATATGGCCACATAGCGGTCATAGGCCATTGCTGCCAGCATGTAAAATTCCGTGAGGAGAAGCGCAATGAAAATGTAACACTGTGTAAAACAGCCAGAAAAGGAAATGGTCTTCTTCTCTGACAAGAAATTAGTCAGCATCTGTGGAGTTGCATTTGAGGTATAGCACAAGTCTACAAAAGCTAAGTTACTGAGGAAGAAGTACATGGGCGTGTGAAGGCGGGAGTCCAGTCTGATCAGCATTATCATGCCCACATTGCCCAAGAGGGTGAGGAGGTAAACCGCCAGGAACAGCACGAAGAGGACAGGCTGGAGCTCTGGACGATCTGTGAGCCCAAGTAGAACGAACTCAGTTACTGCACTGCCAGTCGTGTTCCACATCTTCTAAGAGTCTGTCTGCACTTCATACTGTGAAAATAAAGCAAAGGGACAGGTGTGAAACCTTGTTAGTGACAGCTGGAATTATTTTCCTCTAAAAATATATCATCTAAAACCAATTTTACTCTGACCCTACTTTGTATTTATACTAAGTCATTATTTTCCTTGCCTTTGTATTAAATTGCCATTATATTTTGTTTTACATGCCTGTTCTTATACCTGTACCTATATATATGTTTATACCTAGACTTGCAACTCAGCTATATCTTCCCCATCTCCTGCATTGCTCTTTCCCCTTCAACCTCTGTTCATCCTACATGGCCCAGATTCAAGGCCACTGCTTTATGAAGTATTTCCACCCTGTTCTTCTCATGCATGAGAATTAATTAATCCCTTTATGCTCTATGCTGCCAGCACACCCCAAATATCATTTACTTAATTTTTAGCACAATAAATCACAACAATGTTTCCACATTCTATTCTTCACATACTATTTCTTCCAGGAGAGGAACAAAGTCCCATTTCTTATTGTATTTTGGGCTGCTTATCACATATTTATATACTGAATTTAAAAGAGCAAGGGAGAACTAATTCTAGATTGCATATAGAGTCAGAAAATTGTACCCCATAAATGCAGTAATTTACACAGTTATGATTGAACAAAAAAACCCCCAAAATTTTTACAATGTTTTGCTTACCTCTGTATTATGATAGTGTTTTGGGTAATGCCGTGAATTTTGTGTACTAAGCAATTTCTTCTGAAACTTATGAATCAACCAAATTCATAGTAGTTAAGCTATTTAATGCAACTTGTATCAAAGAAAAGATATGTTTCGCTTTGGCTTTTTATTTCTACACACCTCAGTGCCAGTGCTTGACATCCCTCTTCATTTCTCTCCAGATGCTTTTGCATTTTGCCATTGCTTTTTTGCTTATTTTTTCCACAATTTTTATCTCATTTGAAAACAAATCAGTGTACTTACTTTACAGTGAGTTTAGAAAGGTAATAATGAAGTATTTCTTTGTTGATCTCTCTCCTTTACTTGGAAAAGTAAGTACTTAATAAACATTTGTTGAATACCCCAATAAAAGTTATTGACAATATATGGATCTTTAATCACATACTAGGTTTTAGTTCTAGGCTCTGTGTGTGTAATAAGAGATTTAATACTCACAATACCTTATGTGACAGCTACTATTATTTTCCCATGTTATCATTGTTAAAGATGATGTATAAAAAGGTAAAACATATGAGAAAGAGTCTAGCTAACAAATGTAAATGTCGTAATCTAGTTGTTTGTATCTTCACCTTAACCAGAAATAAAAAAAAAAAAAAGGTTAAACAACTGGGTGAAGGTCACACTCTTAGTGGGTACAGTATCTGAGGTATGAACTGAAGGTTGTCTAATGTAAGAACCTCCTTCATTAGATGCTGTTGTGAAAATCTGACCCTTGTTCTGAAATTCCATATACAGACCCAGAAGGCTTTGAGATATGTGATGGTAAGAAACAGCTGGGAACTCGGACAACCATGGCGTCCTTACACTGTGGGGCATGAGGAGCACAGGTGTGTCACACACACTTTCCTTCACACAGGCATGTTCTACTGTGTGGACAACTCATGCGGGCTGATCACCTGCAGCTCATGTATCTCAGGAATATCATATGTAGAAGCAATGACACATCTCCATGTTAGGAGTTGGTCAGGAACCCTGGATTGCATTGTTGTTTCTGCAATTGAAAAACTTTGCATCTGAGAGTGGTGATAATAAGGTCTGACCTGCCTCCCTTCAAGTCATTGTGGACATCAAACTAAACATTCATAAAGCAATACTTTTGATACCATTTGGGTAGACACTTTAAATACAGAAATGAAGAAATCTTAAAAATCCTTGCCTTTCTGCATTCTTCCTACTGGATAGATACTGACTGAATTTTAAGTAAACAAATGATGTTTTAACTAGCAAATAGGAAAATCAAGGAAGGCACCGCTTTGAAAGTGACATTTGTTTATGCAAAAAGTTGAAGAGGGGAAGGAAAAAGGCATAAGGTTATCTTAGGAAAGTGTTCTAGGAAGAATAAAAGTAGATGTAAAGAAACTATGTGTGAAAAAAATAAGAAGTTTACCGATGACTCTATACTTATCCTCAGAGTCAATACATTCTATAATAGACATACTTTTATCTGACAATGTGAATGTTACTTTCTTTGCATTATTATTATTATATTTCTTAATATTTCAATGCAGAAATCATCTGATTTCTTTTCTGAATGTGTTTATCTTTGTTCATTCTTTACGAGGTTTTTGTTTCTAGTCCTTATCTTAGACATTTTTATTGTTATTAAATTTTCAGCTTTTTTAATTCTGTGAAGGCAAAAAGTGGAAACCTAATAAACACATGCATATGTAAAAAATAAAATAAAATAGAAATAAAAAGATACTATGTATGATCTTTCTTCAGAAATGCTAGTGGTGTGCCCAGAGTTTATACAGAAAAGTACAGAAAACTTTGGCTAGGTTCCATAAAACATGAACATTTACTTAATCAAAAGTCTGATCCATCTCTACCAACACCTTTCTATACCACTTTACCACTAAGAGCATCTACAGCCTTCCCTGGAGAATAGGGAGGGGGTCAGTGGTTGGTTCCAGCTACTCTTCAAGAAGCATCTAGCAGAAACCATTCTGAAATATAAGATGTATTTGTGTGTCAGCAGTAAAGTGGCAAAGGGGATATATTCATGCTTCTCTACACCCAGGAAGCCCCAAACAGAGAACAGATGTCCTTTAACAGGAACAGAGAAAGCTGGGAGTAGAAAGGTCAGGGTGTGAAATGTTCAGACTTTAAACAAGAAACATCCAGAAATTGTGTTTGAAGTCTGATTTGCTCTTGGTCAATTAATAACCACCTGTGGGCTTTTAAACAGTTTTAATTTACAAGATCTGTGGCTTCTCTGGGATCCTGAAATAACTCATTGAAGCAGGGTGGAGGCTCTTAGGAGGGATGAGAAGAATAAATGCTATGAACCAGATGTTTGTGCTCAGAGAAAAAGCCACAGCAGGGCTGGCGGGCTGTAACAGAGTGAAAAGAAAACACCTTATAAACAAGGAGCATCTGTCCAGGTCCCTTCCCAGTCAGTCTCCACCTGATGGAGGAAAAGGGTGTAGCTGGATGTCAGGAGGAAGCTGTAAGTTGTGAAACATGGAACGCTGATGAGCTACATAATATACTGGGTGCAGTAAATGTAAGGAGCCTTGTTCAACAATTAATAAGGATGTTGTGACCATTACAGCAAAGCTGGGGCCCTCTGAACACAAGCCTGGAACACATAGGCTATCACAACTGAAAATGGATACAGAAGCAGGAGAACACAAGTCTCCCTTCAATTGAAACAAAAACTGAAAAAAGATACCCAGTCCAGATGAGGATGCATAGAATGCGACCCATTCCAAGGGCAAGTTGTCTACACAAATTTTGTGTGTTGTTCAATTAAAAGTGAATGAAAGGAGATTTCATTTACAAAAAAAAAAATTAAGAAATAACTTTAGCAATATTTCATTGTGAGAATTATTCTTAAGCATCTTGGCTTTTTTTAATTGGTTGTCTATTTGTATGAACTTCTTCAAAATTCCAATAAAATTACGACTTCTTCACCAAAATAAATGTATATACTCAAAATATTACCTCTGTAAATATAAGGATCTTATCAATCACTTACATCTAAGTATTTAACTCTTTCATTAGAATAATCCTCATATGATGACTGAAAATGGCCTTATGTTTTCATGATGAGTGGAGTGCAGGTCTTCGGGGGATGTCTTGCAACAGTGAGTTTTCTGTAATTATTGATCAAGAAGACCAAATCAAATTTCAGTAGGCATGTTGTAAGGGGAATTAATTGAGATTAAACTCTACTACTAAAATCAGAAAAGCCTGCGTGTACACTTTTTTTTTTTTTTGAGAGTTTCACTTTGTTGCCTTAGTTGAGCGCTATGGCATCATGGCTCACAGCAACCTCAAACTCTTGGGCTTAAGCGAACTCTTGCCTCAGCCTCCCACATAGTTGGGACTATAGGTGCTGCCAAATGCCCAGCTATATTTTTAATTGAAGTTGTCATTGTTGTTTAGCTGGCCCTAGCTGGGCTCGAACATGCCAGCCTCAGCGTATGTGCCTGGTGCCCTCCCCACTGAGCTATGGGCACTGAGCCCTGCATGAACACATTTTTAAGAAGCAAGATGCATCAAAGTTAATTTTGTCTTAGCAATGTGCAGGAGAAAATATACTACTGTCAAATTATAGTTATAAAGGTAGAAATAAGCAATATGTTTGAGATGAAAATAGAAACATAATATTAATAAACAGCTTTCAAGTGACAAAAGTCCAAATAAAGCAAGCACAGGATGACTACTGTTAGAAACGCAGTAAACACTTTTCATAGCTCATCTTCCTTCTCTCTTTCTTTGCACACAGCTTCTGAGAGACGGCATGCCTTTTTTCAGAGATAAAAAACAATTTTGATACCTGCTCATTTGCAAAGTCAAGGAAAATTTGATTCTTAAGAATGGTAAATGTATATAATTTGTGGTCTCAGTTTGAGACTTTAGTATAATTTCTTCTTGACTAAAAATAAAGAAGGTGAAAAGGCAAAGACTTAACTTCTGATTCTGACATACTTTTCTCATCTTGATTGAGGAAGTTTCTTGATCTCTCTCCATCCTATACAATATAGTCATATTTATACCATCTTGTGAAAGACAAGAACCTGCTCTTAAGGCAAATCTCATAGGCTCTGAGGAGCAGCAATGATGTTACATCTGTAATCACCCCTCTTGGGTTTATTTGGAACACGCTGGGATCATGAAGCTAATCAGATGCTTGCCATATTTTAGGTAGTTCCTCATTTATCAGTGTTTGTCCGATAAGTTTTTTGGGGAGGCACACATAGGTTTCATCTTGCTTTTGTTTTGTACATATGGAAAGAAAATTTAACATGTGATTTACACTCTTAAAAAATTTAATTATAAAATATACTCTTGTTAACTATAGGCACAAGCGTTCACAGCAAATCTCTAAAACGTAACCATCTTGCAATACTGAAACTTTGTATGCCTCACATAGGAACTGTCTATGCCCGCGTCCTCACAGCCCCTGGTCGCCACCATTACGTTTTCTGTGTCTATGAGTTTAACAATTATAGATACTTTATGTAAGTGAAATAGTGTAGTATTTGTTCATTTGTGACTGGCTTATTTCACTTAGCATAATGTCCTTCAGGTTCATCTACACTGTCACGTATGATAGGAAATCCTTTTTTTAAGGCTGAATAATACTCCAGTGTGTGTATATATTTCACAATCATATCCATTCTTCCATTAGTGGACTGGACATTCAGGTTGGTTCTACATCTGGACTATTTTGAGTAATGCTGCTATGAACATGGGAGTGAAGACATCTCTTCAAGATTTTAATTTCAATTATTTTGAATATATATCCAGAAAGTAGGATTGCTGGCTCATATTTTTAATTTTTTTGAGAAATCTCCCTACTGCTTTCCATAGCTACTACATCATTTTACATTCCTCCTAACCATGTATGGGGGTTGCAATTTTCCCACACCCTCAGCAACACTTGATATCTTTTGCTTACTTGAAAATAGCCATACTAAGAGATATAAGTTGATGTCACATTGCTGTTTTAATTTGCATTTCACAGATGATTATGGATGCAGAGTTTCTGTTCATACATTTGTAGGCAGCCTTGGAGATCTGTCTATTCAAGTCCATTTTCCCCCTGTTAATTACATTATTTAGTTTGTTGTTGTTGCCATTGAATTGTAGGAGGCCCTCATATATTTGGGATATTAACTTATAAGATATATAGTTTGCAAGTATTTTCCCCATTCCATAAATGGCTTTTCACTTTGTGCAGAGGGTTTTAGTGTGCTATAGTACCACTTCTCTATTTTTGCTATTGTTGTTTGTGTTTTTTTGGTCAAATATAAGAAATCATAGCCATATCCAATGTAAGAGAAATTTTCCTCTGTGCTTTCCTGTAGAAGTTTCACAATTTCAGTTAATCCCTTTTGACTTGATTTTGTACATGGTATAAAACAAAGCTCCAGTCTTCTTCGTTTATATGTGAATATTCACTTGTGAAAGAAATTATTTCCCTACATGTATTCACAGCAACTTTATTGAAGGTCACTTTACTATATATATGTGGGTTTAATTCTGTGCTCTTTATTCTCTCCATTGGACACTATAAGTCCAGTTTTCATGGTCTAAGTTTCAGTAAATGGTCCTTTCTTTCTAGATTAATGAAATCTCTTTAGTCTTTTTTATAAGAAATTTCTGGCATTGATGCATCTCTCAGTTTTTGTTTGTTTAGGAAAGTCTATTTCTTCTTTACGTCTGAAGGATAATGTTCTTAGGAAATTATTATTTGTTGGCTTTTTTCCCCCAGAGTTTGCATTTATCATCCCACTCACTTCTTCTCTATAAGGTCTGATGAGAAGTTTGCTTCCAGGTATATCAGAACTTCTTCATATGTTATTTACCTCTTTTTTTCCTGCTGTCTTTAGGATGCTTTCTGATAATTTTACCATCATACACATTGCAGTGGTCTTATTTGGGTGGAATCCTCTGTCCTTCACATGCTGGATATTTACAACATTTTGTAGTTTTGGAAATTTTTCTTTTTTTTTTTTAATTAGATGTCTCCCCATTTTGTGTTTTCTACTCCCACTTGAATGACAGTATCTCTTACATTTGCTCTTTTGATATGATTACATAGATCTTATAAGTTGTTTTCATTTCATTTTATTCCTTTTCTTACTTTTTTGCCTCCTTTTAACTTTGTATTATTTAATAGTTTACCATAAAACTTTCTGATTCTTCTTCTTGATCACTTGTTGTTGAGAACTGCTAAAGCATTTTTCACTTTGTTCATTTTAATTTTTAGCTGCAGGGTTTCTGGTAGATTTTCCTTGTAATTATTTATTTCTTTATTATATTTATCTTTAGTTTCTTAATTTTCTTTATTTTTTCCTCTGGGTTTCCTTGAAGCTATGTGAGCTTCCTTAAAACAGTTATTTTGAAGTCTGTTTCTGAGACATCACATGTCTCCATCTCTTCAGGGTCAGTCATTAGCATGTTATTTTGTCTATTTTAATTTCATATTTCCCTGAATTTTCTTGTTGTGTGTGTTAACACACATCAATGTATGGGCATTAGGGAGCCATATATTCATTTTAACATGGTCTTTTTTTGTACATATCCTTCTCATAGGGTCCTCCAGGAATTCAAAGGGCGCTGAATGCTGATTTATTCAACCTACATTACTGTAGCCATTTTAGCACTAGAGAGCATGCATCACATACCAACATTTGTCATGACTCTTACAGACTGAGAGCCCTGATGTATCTCAGGAAGTCCTGATATGATTCTCTGTCCCCAGAGAAAGTCTCCTACTCACTTCCCTCTTCTTCCTCCAATCAGAATAAAATACTCTTCATACTATGATACCTTGGCTCTGGGGAAGGGCTTATACTAGTCTCCCATGGCCATCATAGCTGATGTCATATTATAGTTTACCCCAAACCCATGATGTCCCAGACCATTGCAGCGCCATGGCTCAACCCAAGCCCCATGGCTAGTATTGCCTCACTGCCATGAAAATTTTGCCAGGGTACAAGACAACTTTTGCTGATGATAAAGTGGGATGGGCCTTAGGTTCATCTTGACTTGGTTGTAAATTCTCTTTTAGCCTTGGGTGTGTTTAGAAACTATATCCATGTGCATCATGAGTTCTGCCTAGTGCTGTGTCTTAATGTGGTGGAACCAATACTAGGTTCCAAAATAAAATTACACACACACACACACATACTTACACACACAAAAAAATTATCTCATTACCGGTAGGGGGAAGAGTCTCTTTCTGCACTACATTGCACTGCCCTGGTTTGGGAGAGAAGTGTTGTAGATAATGCAAAACTATTGTTTCTACCCTTTTCAATATGTCTGTTCTTATAATTATGATAAAGCTAGATACTTTGATCTCTCATCTGGTTTCCTTACCTTTGTGAAGATATTTCCTAGCATAGTTTTCTTCACAGTTATTTGAATCGTTAGATCTATGGGAGGGCAATTGCATTGCAGGAGGGTTTCATTTTATTTTCTTGCTCCATCTGCAAGTTAAGATTTGTATTTTGGGGGAGGGACAGAGAAAGATCGCAACCAGAAGGATTGTTCAGCAGATTGTTTGGGGGTAAAAGAGAGAACCCAGCCATACCTGTCCCTGGGACCTTACCTGGAGTCGTAGTTCAGGGAACACAGCAAGGAGTTGGTAGGCTGAATACAGTATGATCTAGAACAGTGGAAATCTGACTCATAAGGCAAGTAATTTTAAACTACTGGGATTGGCTGGCCCCCAGTTGAAGTCCAGGATGGGAGGAAGCCTTCATGACGTTTTTGGTTTGGGGAGGAAGCTGTGATTTGAGTGCAAACATTGGAGGAGTGGGCAGACTCTAACAGTACACAGCAACCAAATTTGAATACCAGTTGGAGTGGATTTTCCGTGTTTGGTGACTATAGAAACAGTCATACCGGGAAGGTCTTGGCAGCCAGTGGGCCATTGTGGAAAGTCAGAAAGGTTTTAGCAGGGCCCAAAACTACAGCTCTCTTAATTCTGCCAGCCAGGATCAGAACTCCACTCTGAACAGGTTGAGGGACTCATGCTCCCCATGGAAACTTGTGTGTAGGGCACTGTGTGACGTGTCCCTAAAGGATTCTGTTTAACTCTGGGATTACAACCTGGCAGGGTCTGAATGCTGAGAGAATAATCAGTCAATCTCATAGAGGTTGCCAGCTGTGTTCTCCATCTCCTAAAAATCTCTTGTCTCGGGGCAGCATCTGTGGCTCATCAAGTAGGGTGCTGGCCCCATATACTGACGGTGGTGGGTTCAATCCAGGCCTCGGCTGAACTGCAAAAACAGAAAAATAGCTGGGCGTTGTGTGGGTGCCTGTAGTCCCAGCTACTTGGGTGGCTGAGGCAAGAGAATTACCCAAGCCCAGGAGTTGGAGGTTGCTGTGAGCTGTGAGACACCACGGTACTCTTCCCAGGGTGATAAAGTGAGACTCTGTCTCTACAAAAAAAAAAAAAAACTCTTGTCTCAGTGACATATTGCAACATATATATTCCTATTAAAAGGAAGAGTTTGGTTTGACTCAGGCTGCTCTCAAACAAGGTAATTTGAAGAAAGGAGGAAGTGAGAAGGAAAAAGGAGGACAAGGAAGTGAAAAGAAGAAACAACACACGAGGAGGAACCAACAAAAAAATTGAGACAACATGAATAACCAAAACAAAGGAACTCCCCCAAAGGACCATGAGGCAGCTACTGCAGAAGACTCCACCTATAAAGAATTAATGAATTTGACAGAAAGGGAATTTAAAATATGGATTATAAAGACAATAAAAGGAATGGACAAGAAAATAGAAAGGCAGAACCAAAAGTCAGACGAGAGATATGTAGAAGTTAGTAAGGGTAGGGTGGAGCATACAGAAATGAAGGAGATAATCAGAGAATGTAAAGATACAGTGGAAAGTATTAAAAAAAGGTTAGACCATGGAGAATAAAGAACCTCAGAACTAGAGGATAAAGTTATTGAGTTCAGTTAGTCAAAGGAGCAGAAGAGAGAGAAAGCAGACAAGTTGCTTAGGGAACAATGAGACTCCATGAAGTGTTGAAAGAAACGAATAATGGGAATCCCTGAAAGGGAAGAATATTGTCCCAATGGAATTGAAGCCCAACTTGAGACTATGAAAAATGAAAACTTCCCAAGTTTTACTAAAGACCCCAACACACTCTTTTAAGATGGATATCAAACCCCAAGTCATCTCAACTCAAACAGAGCCTCTCTAAGACACATTGAAATGAACCTGTCCAAAGTCAGGATGAAAGAAAAAATTCTGGAAGGAGCCAGGACTAAGTGCCAACTGACATACAAAGGCTAAGCCATTAGGATGACAGCAGACTTTTCAACTGAAACTTTCCAAGCCAGAAGGGAATTGTCATCCACATTCAACATCTTGAACAGAACAAATTTTAGCCCAGAATTCTGTATCCTGTTAAACTAACCTTCAAAAGTGATGGAGAAATAAAATCTTTTATGGTTACACAAATACTGAGGAAACTCGCCCCAAGACCAGCTCTACAGGAAATACTTATACCTATCCTCAGTACTGATCATCACAATGGACTACCAGGAAAGTAAACACCTAGAAACTAAAGGTCAAAACTTAGCTTCCACAATGGCACAAAGGATACAACTGCACAATAGACTTTCACAAAATAAGATGAATAGAACTCTACCACAGTTATCAATTCTCTCAATAAATGTCAATGGTTTGAATTCACCACTGAAGAGGAACAGGAAGGATGATTGGATAAAAAGCACAAGCTTTCCATTTGCTGTCTCCAAAAAAGACATGCTAGCCTTGAAAAGCATATAAAGACTCAGGATTATGGGATGGACAAGAGTATTTCAAGCAAATGGAAATCAGAAGAAAGGAGGAGTTGCAATATTATTTTCATACACAAAAACATTTAAAGTAACTAAAGTTAAGACAGACAAAGATGGACACTACATACTGGTCAAAGAAACAATACAGCAAGAAGACATTTCAATTTTAAATGCACCCAACTTAAATGCTCCCAGATTTATAAAACAGATGGAATGAGGGGGGGAGTCACGGTTTCTCATAGTATATAGCACATCTCTTCGGGGCAGGATGCAATTATAAACGCCATCAGTGCATCCCAATTCTTTATACCCTCAATGAATCCCAAACAATACAATATAAATATCTTTAGGTAATCCCAAACACTGCAGTGTATACATGTATTTTATTGTATATATATGTGTGTATAGATAGATAGATAGATAGATAGATAGATAGATAGATAGATAGATAGTATTGTTTGGGATTACCTAACCTGACCTAATAAGTAGGTCAGTTTATGACACAACTGGGAATCATGAGTTCACCTTGACTCAAGGGATCTAGAACTCTACACAATTTTTAAAATATTAACTATGGATCTAGGAACTGCTTTCCTAGATAAATGAATGAATCTTGCTAAAATAACTTAGAATTATAGTGGTCATAGTGGTAAAATTCCTTACAAAACACACAAAAAATTCATATCTTGTCAGCTCCAAATGGATATGGAGACCAAGAGGACTTCTTCATACAGAATTGAAGCCAAGAATGATGGGTACCAAACCAAAGGACTGTGTATCCAGAGATGTTAATTTTATTATAAATAGCCAGGTATAGGAAAATAAATTGTCCACTTTACACCAGCCATCTGCTGAATTTACTTTCTTTGGCCCAGGCTATTTCTCCATTATAGAAAGCTCCTAAGAGCTTAATTATCAACCAGTCCCTCAAAGAAAACAATTGATATTTCTGTAATAAAGGTTTCAAATGAAGTCCAAAAGTGGCACTTGGAGAATTTTCAGAAAAAAAAAATCATAAAAATTAGTGTTCTCTGTTTTCTCTATTTGATCCTGCTTGTCCCATGAGAAACTCTAAGTTGACTGACAACTCTCTTGTACAACCCCTGACTTCATTACATGCTAACTATATTTTTTTATTTTTTGGTACTTTTTTATAGAATATTGTAATGTGACAGTTCACAATTGTGTATCTCCTATCACTAGAAATTAAGGTGACTAAGGACTAAAAATTCTAATTAGTGTATGCACCTAAAATTGTTATAAATAATAAGGGAAATACTCCATATGCAAATGTACTGAAAGGGTAAGCTGTATTTTGGATAGTGAAAGCTATAGGGTATGAAAATGTGTAGTATACTGACTTGTTTCACAATAAGAGAAAAATACAGGACAAAAAGTCTAAATGGATAAAAGAAGTAGTATAAGGCGTATAGTAGGTAAAATTTGTAAAAGGAATTTTATGTGTGATCAAGCTATTTGGGATTTGAGACAAATTATTTATTTGTGTTTTTTAATTGAAAATTAATAGCAAAAGTATGCTTATTAAGAACTAGAAGTTCATCTTTTCTGTTAACACAATAAAAGTTTCTTGGAGTTTTGATCTGCTCTTAACAATTCTTGTTTCATATTCCAGTATTGGAACAGTAGTGACATGGGAGTTATTTATAGTCACCATTCAAGGTCATCACTAACATCTGATTTTCACACGTCTGCCTCCTGAGGGTCCATGTCATCACATGGTGCATAGAGTTAGTGCCTGTGGCAGACACTGGCTTGCTGGGAGCTTGTTCTAAGTACTGAGAACAAAGAATGCTGTATTAGTGCATTCTTCTCCTTCACTTTAGTGAGGCACTTACAGAGGTATACCTTGGACAATTCCATTTTTTGTTTGCCAATTTTTTCACCAACTTTACACTTCTGGATAAGCCCAGTTCAATGTGATATCAGGCAACAGGTACAGTGAGAAAGGATTGCACTGACAAGGCTCCATTGGAATCAAATGTAGTTCTGAAGAAAAGAGAACAAGGTGCATTTGATTACTGAATTGATGGCAAAGACAATATTGTCTGTAGATGGAATGATAACAGTGTTGCAGCTGTTGCCTCATCTGAAGCTAATATTCATCCCTCCTGTCTTATCAATTATTATTCCCAGAAATTGAAAAATAAGATGCAAATTCAACAGCCAAACATGATCAAAGTGTATAACCATTTCATGGGTGGCATAGAAAGAGCTGATGACAACATTGATAAGTATAGGGAATCAATCCATGGAAAGAAATGGTATTCAAGCCCCTTTTGATTGGTTTTAAGTTGGTCTTACATAATTCTTGGCAGCTGCATAAAACATAAGATGAGAAGCCAGTGGATTTTCTGGAGTTTTGTAGACATGTGGTATGCCACTATCTGGAGACCCATGGTCCCTGGACAAAGAGGAAGACCTTCTCTGAAGCATAACATTGACTCACTTTATGATGGTATGAATAATGTGACAGTTTAACAGGGAAAGCAAGCGCACATTTCAATGTGAAAAACATGGCACTACCTTATATGTGAAGTGTTCTGTTGAATATTATACTGAACAGGAAGTTCTACCCCCTTTGAGATAAAAGACATAATTTTATACATTATGTATGATGTAGCACAAATTTTGCCTAGTGTTTTATTTTTGGAACACCACACAAATCAACAGTGGAATATAATAAAATTTTCTTCTCTTCCAATTCTTGTCGCTTAAATTTTTCTAGGGTGATATGCATGAATTTCATGCACACAATTCAAAAATGTCAATAAATGGAATAAATGTGTTAAATTAATAAGAAATAGTCAAAGCTTTTTTTAACCTTTTAAGTAATTAGAATAGGAAACATGACTGTGTGTTTTATCGAGGTAATTTCCTGCACTTCACATTGTCTTTATAGGTTTTTGACTACTTAAGTTTTTTCTACTACTATGTGACTTTCTGTATTTGCCTTTCAAGTGTTCAAATTATATTCTAGTTAAATAAATAAGTATTGTTTCACAGTAACCTGTGATCCTATTTTACTCAAGAATTTTAAACCTTTTGACATTTTAAACAACTTTTCAGAATAAAATTTAAAAATTAGATGTTCTCATTAGGTAGTTTTCAGATGGGACCCTGAAGTATATTAAAATAATTTGTTCTCTCTCTTTGTAAGAAGAGAGATATTAAACTAACTGGGTGTATCTTATGTTAAATTGCAGTGATTGCTTTTTCAAATAGTGTTGATTCTTTTTTAAGTCTAATTGCATGTG
>CAUYRH010079163.1:0-46517 GCA_963574655.1 Perodicticus potto
ACAAAAGAGAAAGCAATTTCACTGTTATAAGATAAGATATTTCATGCAAAGTATTAACTCTGCCCCCCCAAAGCCCAACCTCCCAACAAACAAAAAGCTATCTGGGAATACTGCTATGCTAACATATTAACCACAGTATAATCATTCATAGGAAAACAGTAATTAAGCAATGAATTAAATTAAATAACAAAAAATTTAAGTTTTTGTGTGAGTAGTACTATTATACCTATCTTGATTGTCTTGTTTGTACTGTATCACATCATACCTTTGTTTAATTCTTAATAAATTGTTCACTTATTAAAAAAAAAAAAGAAAGAAAACCAAATTCTAGTTTTGTATTAAAGTACCTAAAACTTTTTTTTTGGATATAGGGTCTTGTTCTGTCACCAGGGTTAGAGTGTACTAGTGTCGTCATAGGTCACTGAAACCTCAAACTCCTGGGCTCAAGAGATCCTCCTACCTCAGCCTCCCAAGTAGCTCAGAAAACTGGTGTGTTCCAGCACACCTGGCTAATTTTTCTACTTTTTGTGGAGACAGAGTCTCACTCTTACTCAGGTTGTTTAAACTCTTGAACTCAACTGATCCTCCTCCTACCGGAGCCTCCCAAAGTGCCAGGATTACAGGAGTGATCACCACACCTGGCTAGTGTACTTTTTTTTTTTACAGTTTTGGCCAGGGCTGGGTTTGAACCGCCACCTCCAGGAGTAGCCAGCGCCCTACTCCTTTGAGCCACAGGCGCCACCCTGGCTAGTGTACTTTTAATATTAAAAATACTTTTAATAAAACTTTGTGAACAAATTCATCCAATCTTGGTCAGCTTTGACCACACAAAATAAAATTTTCTTAAGTACTTTATAACCCCTTAACCTTTTTTTCATTCTCTTCTTTTCTCTAATTTTTTTAACTCATTCAGTTTTATGTATATCATTTTTTCTTCCATTCATTTATTCTGAAGTAATCTCTAAGTAATCTCTAACCTAGACAAAAAAGTCTTCTTTTTCTCAGCAAAAACACATATTTTGTAACATCTTACTTTACTTGTACACTCTGTATGTATACATAATTCTTATATCTGATAGTTGTAATTACATATATTAATTATAATTTTAACTCTTTTTTTTTTTTTTTGAGACAGAGTCTCACTATGTTGCCCTCCATAGATTGCTGTGGTGTCACAGCTCACAGCAATCTCAAACTCTTGAGCTTAAGCGATTCTCTTGCCTCATCCTCCCAAGTAGTTGGGACTACAGGTGCCCCCCATAACAACCAGCTATTTTTTTGTTGCAGTTGTCATTTGTTGTGTAGCAGGCCCGGGGTAGGTTTGAACCCACCAGCCCCAATGTATGTGGCCTGCACCCTAACCACTGAGCTACAGGGGGCGAGCCAATTTTAACTCTTATTAGCCCTAATTTTTAGTAAAAAGCCAAGGAAGTTAACAATTTTGAACACCACCATTGAGAAAATGAAAAGATAATTCACAGGCTGAGAGAAAATATTTGTGAATTTTATATATATATATATATATATATATATATATTTTTTTTTTTTTGTAGAGACAGAGTCTTACTTTATTGCCCTCAGTAGAGTGCCCTGGCATCACAGCTCACAGCAACCTCCAACTCCTGGGCTTAGGCGATTCTCTTGCCTCAGCCTCCCGAGTAGCTGGGACCACAGGCACCTGCCACAACGCCCGGCTATTTTTCTGTTTTGCAGTTCGGCCGAGGCCGGGTTTGAACCTGCCACCCTTGGTATATGGGGCGGGTGCCCTACTGGATGAGCCACAGGCGCCACCCGTGAATTATATTTTTGATAGAGGGCTTATTTCCAGAATATATATTGGGCACTCTCCAAACTCAATAATAAATCAACACCACAAGGAAAAATAGGTGAAAGATTTGACAGACACTTTACCAAAGAAGGTAAGCACATAAAAAAGATACTCAACATGATTGGGTCATTGGACAAAGGTCCACTTGAACCACAGTGGAGTATCACTACGTACCTATCGCGATGGCTAAAATGAGAAAGACTGACCCTAGCAGGTGGTGGTGAGGATGTGGGCCTGGAACTCTCATACACTAGGTACATAAAATGGTGCAACCACTTTGGAAAATAGTTAGGCAGCTTCTTAAAAAGTTAAACCTATACCTACCACAGGTTCACATTTTCCTCTTATTTATTCAAGATAAAAGAAAGCATATTCCCATCCAGAGATGTGTGTATGGATGTTTATAGCGGCTTTATTTGCAATGTCCAGCACTAGGTGAACCATGGTCTATGCACACAGTGAACTACTCTTAGGCAATCAGAAGGAATGAACTATTGATCTGTACAGAGACATAGATGAACCTCAATATAATCATGCTGATTGAAAACCCCATACAAACAATAGTACATGCTGTATAATTTCATTTAAATACATTTTTTAAAAATGCAAACCAATCTATAGTGACAGAACACAGCTAAGCAGTTACTTCAGAATGGAGAGATGGGAAAGATTACAAAGATTTCTAGGGGAGCTTTCTCCCACCCCCGTAGATGCTATAGCTGGAATTAAACGGGCGTAAGACAAATTGGCAGGAGAAAAGCACGCAAATTGTATTTAATGTATTTATATGCAGGTAGAGTTGTTTTTTTTTTTTTTGAGACAGAACTTCAAGCTGTCGCCCTGGGTAGAGTGCCGTGGCGTCACAGCTCACAGCAACCTCCAACTTCTGGGCTCAAGCAATTCTCCTGCTTCCGCCTCCCAAGTAGCTGGGATTATAGGCGCCTGCCACAACACCCAGCTATTTTTTGGTTGTAGCCATCGTTGTTTGGTGGGCCCGGGCTGGATTTGAAACCCGCCAGCTCAGGTGTATGTGGCTGGCGCCTTAGCCGTTTGAGCCACAGGCACCGAGTCATGCAGGTAGAGTTTTTTTTTTTTTTTTTTTTTGCAGTTTTTGGTTGGGGCTGGGTTTGAACCGGCCACCTCTGGCATATGGGGCCAGCACCTTACCCCTTTGAGCCACAGGCGCTGCCCAGCAGGTAGAGTTTTAAAAAGGAAAATGAAGACCCAAAGAAACCATTAGGTCCAAAAGCTTATGTACCTTTTTATACAAAAAACAATAATTTTGAGGGCGTGAGAAGACAAGGAGGCTTGAACTTGAGTCTGAAGGGTGGGACCATGACTGGGAAGTACCTGGGGAGACTCGTGGAGATGGCTATTTTGGCAGGCTTGTTTGTATTGATCAATTTCAACTCCCAGTCTTTGTCGGTAAGAACGTTCTTTCCTGGTACAGAGAAGACGCCTTCCTCCTGAGAAATTTTATGACCTGATTTTAGGTAAAAAGGGAATGCCCAGAAAGCCCTTCTAGCATCTGATGTTTCTTAAGTGACTTCAGTACAAAATAACATGTACAGGCTGCATATTTTGGGGTGGCATGTTCTGAACACCTTCAGTCTCTGGGAGAAATGTGGGAGGTAAGGGGTATGTTCATTTTCTCGAACGTGGTGATGGTTTCATGAGTGTCAGATTTACCGAACTGTATGCTTCAAACATCTGAGTTGATGGGGTGTCAGTTATGCCTCGAGAAACATTTGATCTGAGGAGTACAGCCCTCTTTGAATTGTCAGGCCCAGAGAGAAGCTGCAACGTGGCAGCATTCCCAGCCCCCTCCCCGCGAACTAAGTAATCACTTCTTGAAGCTACTCCTGTCGTTCAGCCCCGTGTAGCCAGTCACTAGTCAACGTCATTTCTGGGAACTATTGGGAATTCCTGAAAAACTGCTTTTAGAATCACCCCTCTCCTGGTTTGTCTTCTTTAAAAATGGAACCTGTCCTCTGTTCTCGGGAGCACCTTCAGGTCCCCAGGCTGCAGTCCTCAGCACTGGCTCAAATTCACTCTCTGTTCGTTTTGCCTCAGTCTCCTTGTCTGGGTAGATAGTCTCACTCGCCTTTGTTTTTTTAAAAGGAGAAACTCAAGCTTGCCTCCTCTGAGTCCTGGGCTCAGGTTTCCCACGTGGTTGTTTTGGGGGTGGTCAGGGCTCATTACCGTAACTGTTCAGCAACCTCTTTGGTGGCTGAGGACAGCCTCCTAGCCATGCTCTCTCACTCAGGACTGACCCCGCAGCAGTCTGCAACTCTCTGTCCTTTCTCAGGGCAATGTCAGAAAGTACAGAAATTCCAGGACTGTGAGCTCCAGGGTAGAGACCGTCATTCAACTTTGTGATCCTGGAATTATCTTACCCCCCTGCTAAGTGTCAGGTGTCTCAGTGTGTGCTGAAATGAACTGAGTCAACTAGGACTGTTTATTTGCCTGTAGGTTTACTTTGGCCCAGAAGTTTTTTATTCAAATAGTGGTTTTTTTTCTTTGTGAGAGCTGAGATGGAATCAAGGAAAGACTCATTCTATTAACTCCTTAAATAGATCCTTTTAATTCAAAGAAAGGGTCAATAGGAGGGGCATAAGCTGTGAGTCCTGTCCCAGCAAAGAAAGCCACACGGGCAGTCCCTTTATTCAGATAATGTTTTTCCCCCACGGTGAGAACTGAAAAGAAATCAAAGAAAGCCTTATGTATTAAATTCTTAAATTCTTTGAATTCAAAGGAATTTTATAAGGAACCTGTAACTCAGGTAACTTTTGTTTTCAGATCCAAGGTGCATAGTCTTGATAGCAGGTAATTTACTCAAATTTCTGACCTTTTGCAAGTCCCTGACCAATGACACCGGCATGTTTTGGCCACTGCTTGTGAGTACTTAGCATCTAGGCCTGTAGCCCACGTCTCACCTTTCTGCCCTGTAGACTCCTGACTCTAGTTTAGAAACCTGTGGTTGGGATGGCTGTCTGGATCTCCGCGTCACCTTACAACCTTGCTGGACTGCTCCTTACCTGCCCGACGTGCTCTTCTTCACTCAGGGTCTACCAGCTGCTCCCTCCATAACCAGACTTTGGGAGCTCAGGTTAAAGTTACTTCTCAGTGATTCCTAAGCCTGCTGCAATTTACAAGACAGTACAATGTAATTTACAATACCGTACAAGGTAATTTACAATATAGTACAAGGTAATTTCCTCCAGAAATTAAGTTTCATTTTATTCTTAATTACAGTATAAATTTCCCCCTAAGATCACCTGAGATTTTAAAAACACTATGCCTCCCCCCCACCAAACAGACCAGTTAAATCAGAGTCCCTCATGACTCCGGGCATCAGCTCGGTTGGTAGGTGGGTTGTTTAAACCTGCATTTTGGTGTGCAGCCAGGTGAGAGCCACTGCCAGGTAGAAGGGCAGGGGCTTTTGTATAGAAAGTCAGCACTTTCTTTAACATGTCTTGGAAAACCGAATTGCTTTTGTTTTACCTTTTACAGTTCTACAGTTACATTTCCCCAAAGGCTAAGTTCTCTCATTGGTTATGTACACAGGTCATGGCAGTTAGGGGAAAATTCATCCTGTAATTAAGAATAAAATGAAACTTAATTTCTGGAGGAAATTATATTGTGCTGTATTGTAATTACACTTTTCATTGGGAAATTATGAAATAAGATTTTGGCATTGGCTAAAATAATGTAGTGTCTAATTTTAAAAATGACATAATTAAAAGATAATTAGCGGAATAGGTAATAATTTGGCTAATTGCAGCGATTAAATGATTGCTTCCATAACATAAATTACTTTTTACCATAGTCAGCCGTCTAAAATATTTTCTAAACATCAAGTGGTATTTTAAACATTAGATCACTTTACATGTATGAGCAAGCGGCCTATATTTGGTTAATGGACTCCTTGTGACCGATGGCCAACTGCACCAGACCAGGCGACCGGAGCTGCCTCAGCCAAGCGGGTTGCTGGCCCCAGCTCAGGTCCAGTGGGGGCGGGAGAAGGCTGTGCAGGTGCCCAGCCTCAGTGCTGCTCTGCTAGATGTTGTCTTTGCTCCTAAGGAAGCTCTGCGTCTCCATTTCCTCATCTGTGCGCAGGGGATAATAAAACCACCTCACTGATTATCCCTCCAATATGCATAGCATTAAAGCTCTTAATAAGAAGCGATGGAATTATTATTTTAAAAAGAATTTTCGTTACACCGGAGCGTTCTTGTACTTCTCTTGGCCTTTAATCTGGCTGGCCGGAGAGAGGACCTGGGAGACACGGGGACCTGGCAGGTTTGGTTAGGTCATTGGATTCTGGAGGACAGCTGGGTGCTGCGAGAGGCGGGGCAAGTTTATCCATCAGGATTTTCCCTCCCCTGGGGAGAGCTTGGGAACTGAGGCAAGCCTGAGTCTGTGGGGAAGCTGTCCTGAGAGTCGGATTGAGGGAGAGAGCCTCGACTCCGCGGAGCCAGCTGTATAGACCCAGACCCAGGATGTGATGCCGGCACATTTAACTGTGGAATCCAAACCAGTAATGACTATTTCTACATGGATTTGAAGTCTGCTTTCTGCTGGCTGTGTTTTTGTTTTTTGCAATGTTTTTAGTTCGAATTTTCCCCTTTTCTGACTATTGAAATTGAGCCAGATGCTGCGTCCGAGCAGGGAAGAGTGAGGTAACTTACTGTCCACTCAGAGAACGCAGGGCTGGAAAGGCTCGTCTAGATTTGCGCTTTTAAACCTGAGCTCTCGTGTCCTGAGTTCCACAGAGGTGACTCAGGGGCTGACACAGTGGGACAGAGGGGAGAGGACGGGATCAAAGGGACGGGGCTCCACGGAGAACCTGCCCCTTCCTTCTTCAGATTACAGTCTGCTGCTTTGCTCTGTTTCGTATGTCAGAGATTTTGAACAAAATTCCACGTGCAAATAAGGATTCTAGTCACAAAGAAAACAAGAGGTTGGGAAAGCAGAGAATTAGTTCACTCTCCCGTTTTATAAGTGGGACATGACAGTGACAAAGTGACTGTTGGATGTTACCCGTGTAGGAAATCGGAGCAGGAGAACTGGAATTAGTTTTTCTGACTTTCGGTCCAGGGACACGGCCCCTTACATGGCGCTGCCTTTTACCAGGTGAGGAAAGGCAGGTGAGACCTGGGACGTATTCTCTAGACCACAGCTCTACACAGGTTGCAAGAGAAATCTTCAAGCAAAGTGAAAGGAAAACAGCAAAATTTCAGCATCTTGAAGGCCTCACTGTCACAGCGAAGAAAACCAAATCAAACAGGGGCACAGGGCGCAATTTGCCTTCATTTCTCTCTTACACTGGAAGCTTCTGTTTTTATTTTTAATTATTTTTAATTTCAGATTAACATGAGGGTACGTACAATTACGCTATGTAGTTGGTTTTGTGCAGTTAAAGTCCAAGTCGTAGCTGTGTCCTTCACCCAGGAAGATGTGCAGTCTACCCGTGCCAGGTGCCCACTGGGGGGGGACTTACTGAACCCTTCCCCCCCACCTGAATTTAATTGCGTTTTCCCCTCCTGTGAGCTCGCAGTTGTTAATCTAGTTTCGGTTTAGCACTGAGTACACGTGATGCTTGTTTTTCCATTACTTGTGATACTTCGCTTAGACAGGCATCCTCAAACTTTTTAAACAGGGGGCCAATTCACTGTCCCTCAGACCATTGGAGGGCCAGACTATTGTTTAAAAAAAAAAAACTATGAACAAATTCCTATGCACTCTGCACATATCTTATTTTGAAGTAAAAAACGAAACAGGAACAAATATAATTCACACCAATGCATGTGGCCCGCGGGCCATAGTTTGAGGACCCCTGGCTTAGGAGAATTTTCTCTAAATCCATCTAGATTGCTATAGAAGATACAAAATTTCTGTATTTTTATGGTTGAATATGTATTCCATGGTATACATATACCGCAGTTTATTAATACATTCATGGGTTGAAGGGCACTTGGGTTATATCTTTGTTACTATCAATTGAACTGCTATCAACATTTGAGTGAAAATGCCCTTATGGTAAAATGTGTTTTTTTCTTTTGGGTGGATACGTGGTAATGGGATTGCAGGATCAAATCTTTGAGGACTCTCCATACTTCTTTCCATGGAGGCTGCACTATTTTGCAGTTCCCCCAACAGCTCGTGAGTATTCCCTCTTCTCCACACCCACACCAGCATCTGTTACTTTGGGACTTTGTGATGCGGGCCATTCTCACTGGAGTTAGGTGATATCTCAGAGTGGTTTTGATCTCCATTTCTCTGATGATCAGGGACAATGAGCATTTTTTCATGTGCTTGTTGGCCATTTGTCCTCCTTAGAAAAGTGTCTGTTCACATCTCCTGCCCAGTTATTAATGGGGTTGTTTGCTCTTTTTTTGTTGACTTGCTTGAGTTCTTTTGTAGATTCTGGTGATTAGCCCTTTGTCAGATTCGTAGCATGCAAATGTCTTCACCTGCTCTGAAGGTTGTCTCTTTTCTTTTTTGATTGTGTACTTAGCTGTGCAGAAACTTTTTCACTCCATCAGGTCCCATTTATTTATTTATTTTTATTGTTGCTGCAGTTGCTGATGGGATCTTCTTCATAAATCCGTAGGCTAATAGGATTAAGAGTTTTTCCCATGATTTCTTCTAGGGTTTTTATAGTTTTGTGTCTTAGATTTAAATATTCTACCCATCATGGGTTAATTTTTGTAAGTGGTGAGATATTTTTTACATGTGGCTAAGCAGTTCTCCTAGCACCATTTATTGAATAAGAATCATTTTCCCTAGTGTATGCTTTTGTTTGTTTTGACGAAGATTGGATGGTGATATGAGCCTGGTTTCAGCTATAGACTCTCTGTTCTGCCCCATAGATCTGTATCTCCATTTTTATGCCAATGCTATGCTCTTTTGATCACTATAGATTTGTAGTATAACCTGAAGTCTGGTAAAGTGATGCCTCCAGATTTGTTCTTATTTATTTATTTATTTATTTGTTTAGTGAGACAGAGTTTTACTTTGTCGCCCTTGGTAGAGTGCTGTGGCGTCACAGCTCACAGCAACCTCCAGCGTTTGGGCTTAGGCGATTCTCTTGCCTCAGCCTCCTGAGTAGCTGGGACTACAGGTGTTCTTATTTTGTAGAATTGTGTTGGCTCTTTGGATTTTTTTTGTTTTTGTTGTTCCATGTAAAACATTAAACTATTTTTTCAAGATCTTCAAAGTATAACATTGATATTTTAATGGAGATTGCATTAAATTTGTAGGTTGCTTTGGGTAATATGGACATTTTAGCAATGTTTGTTTTTCCAAGCCATGAGCATGGTATTTTCTTCCTTCTGTTAACATCCTCTGTTATTTTTTTTCTCAGGGTTTTATAATTCTCTCTGTGGAAATCCTTCATATTCTTTTTTAAATATACCAAGGTATTTCATTTTATTTGATGATACTGTGAAGGGTATTGTATCTTTGATTTGATTGTCAGCTTGACTATTGTTGGCATATGTGAAGTCTACTGATTTGCATACATTGATTTTATATCCTGAGATGTTGCTGTATTTCTTGATCACCTCCAGGAATATCATAGTTGAGTCCTTGGTGTTTTCTAAGCATAAGATCATATGATCAGGAAAGAGTGATATGTGACCTCCACCATCCCCAGAAAGCTTCTGTTGTATTGCCAGTTAAGCTGCATGACTTGGGGTAAGGCACCTGGAAAACCACAAAAAGATTTGCATGTCATTATTAGGAAGGGGTACAGCAGTGGAAAACACATATTTCCGATGGTCTTAGGAACCGAGACACTGCTCCTCTATATGTCTCCAGATGGGTCTGCCCACATACCAGTACCCAGCATGACGACCTCATCTGTATTAAGGGGTCATGGCATTAGGAAGGTTGAGAACCAGTGGGGTAAAGGATCCTGTAACAGACCAGTTTTATGGCAAATCCTCAGGATAATGTTATAAAGAAATGCAAGTGGGTACATTTTCACTACTGAAGCTTATGTATATCACCCTTGTCTGCTACTCAGTTGTAGCATTAGAAGGAAATCAATATTTACCAAAGGATGTGCCCTACTCCAAGGTATTTGAGGGAATCCTGCAGTTCCCATCAACCGTATTCCATGCTCTCCTTTTTCTAGCTCATCTAACAGTCTATGTAAGATCCTCTTACTTGAGCATCCTCCAACCTGATCTCCATATGAGATCAATACGACCTAAGCGGACTTCTGGTCATAGTACCTCCGGTGTGAAAATTCTAGCATTGGCAAAGGGAAGAAATCGATTTCTGTAATGTAAGTGCAGGGAATGGGTGTTAAACGAGAAGAAAAAGGAGAAATACCTGCACAGATGGGAAGAAAAGTGGTCAGTTTAGACAAGAAATGACACTCAACCATTGCTAAATTTTGAGTAATCAGGACTGATAAAATTACCTGGCTCTCCAGTTCCCCGTGGCTGTGCAGGTATAGACAGCTACAGAATCCAGGGCAGGATTGTTGGTGGAAACCAGAACACACAGTGAGTATATGGTCTGTTTAGCGCCAGACTGCATTTGGGAAGTTTGCAGGTTACAATTGCTAAACCTCCATCTAGATTCTTCTTTAATTAATGCCATTTAACATTAGTGTAATTGGGAATGTTAGTTTTGTTTTTGTTTTGTGTGTGCGTTAAAAGGAATAAAATACAGGCAGAAAGTAATCATGTTGTTAGTAAAAGTAGTCACTATAATGTGGCCGGAGTGGTTTTACCATCACAACTTCACTGAATTGACCTTGGCTATTAGACCAGTTGAATAGAGACATATCACTATAACAAAGGAATTAAAGAATCATTAAAATATGAAATTTAAGCATACACCATCTAACTTCCTCGCTGTAGTAAGGTGTAATTGCAGTTTTCCACCCAAGAATTTGTGGAGAATTAAAATGAAAAATAAACACTGGGGGAAATAGCACCAAATGGATGGAAAATATGAAATTAAACTTTTCCAATCCAATTTTTCTGCCACCCACATTCTCCCCAGATCTAATTTATTTTGGTGGGGAAAGCGTCAATGGATTACTTGTAATGATCCTATGGTTTTAAAAAAGAAAAACATAAATATGAACTCACCTGACGATTCTATTATGTATTTTAGGTTATATACAATAATTAAAGTGTATTTTTTTACTTTTGTTTACAATTTTTTTGAGTGCGATACTTTTTGAAGCAAGTCTAGGATGGAGTCCAAGTTTCCTCGTGCAGGTCTCATAGCAGAACATGGTTTTTCTCCTTCCCCCTTTCTTATTCCTTCTGCTGCAAACCCTGCAGTCTTTTGTTGAGTTTTTTCATTTTGCAGTATACAATGCGTCTTCCCATGTAGCCTGGCCTCAGTGTCAAAAGATGATTGTCTTCCCCTCTGTCTTTAATTTCTGTTCCTCACATTGCTCCCAAGCTGAGTGGGGCGACTTCTCCTGTAGGAGACGTGTGTCTGCACTTTCTCGCCAACAGACAGGGCAAACGAACACATCAGCAACTAAGAACGTGTGGAATGTCTTCCGACAGGATTGAATTAATTGTCTCAATATCCAGAAAATCTGTTTCATATAAGGAATTGGAGATCTGCTGAACTTCAGAATTACTTACATTTCTTTAGAAGTGTGCTCATTGTCAGCGGAAGACTAGCACGTGAAGAAGTATCTTCTGGCATATGAGCCAAGTAATACAGTGTTGGGCGAGAGAGCAAAGAGCTCTCCCCACCTCGCTGTGTCTACCCAGATCACTACTTCAACTGCTTGAAATAAGTTGCTCCTGTCTACTTTGTTAGATTTTTTTCTTCGCATTTCTTTTCCTTTTTCCTTCTGAAAACAAGCAGCCAACAAAATAAAAAGTAAAGACCTCTTCGATTCTTAAAATTTCTTGGAAGAAAATTTTGTTTCAGATTACATAATTCAAAAGGTTGTTTTTGTTTGTTTGTTTTAGAGGCAGAGTCTCACTTTGTCACCCTTAGTAGAATGCTGTGCTGTCACAGCTCACAGCAACCTCCAGCTCTTGGGATTAGGTGATTCTCTTGCCTCAGCCTCCCAAGTAGCTGGGACTACAGGTGCCCACCACAATGCCCGGCTCTTTTTTTTGTTGTTTGGCTGGACCGGGTTCGAACCTGCCACCCTCAGTAAATGGGGCCAGTGCCCTACTCACTGAGCCACAGGCGCTGCCCTTCAAACAGAGTTTGAGGTCTCTTTTATTCTGTTTCCTATCATATCAATATTAAGAAAAGGATTGGGTCATCAGCAATTTACTAAAATTTTCCCAAGGCATATTAAATTACCTTGACCTGTCTATAAAAAAAGAACAGGTTGACTTAAAAGGGGATTAGTCAGAATTGAAAGCATTGAAATACGAATGTTATAAAGCAAGTCCAGTGGGTATATTTCTCACTACCATTCCTCACTTACAGAAGGAAATCAGTGGTGCTCATTTGGTTGCCATCCAGAAGAAAAGAGTCTTAGTTGCCAGACCAGAACTGCTCAGATCTCAGTAGGCATGTCTTGTGTATTTTGACATCATTGATTATATCAGGGTTGAGATCATTAGGTTGTAGTCATTAAACTGGAAATTAAGTTGGCCCTGGTTCTGATTCGATACTTACCAAATAACTTCTATTATCATTTGGATTTCCATGAAGCTCTGGCTACAAAGAGAAAATAAAGGTTACCCTGGACAGACCATAAAATGCTAAATTGGAGTCATACCTAGAACCTCAGTGTAGGGAGGGACAGCCTCCTGCTATTCTTCCAGCTGTGGTCAGTACCTAACTGGTGGCCCAGGCTCCCCACCTGGACTGGGGTGTGTGCAGGTGTCTGTCAGGGAACCAGACGCGACACTCTGCCCAGCCATTCCTTCTCTTTCTGGGAGTGGGCTTCTGAGGTGCCCCTAGAGTGGGTGAGTCTCCAGAGTTTTTAGTGAGTTCTATAAGGGTTCCATGGTTCCAGCACTTCTTGAGGCCAGATGTGTGTCTCAGTCTTAGAAGGACTGAGTCCTCCAGTGACAGATTTTCCGTCTATAAAGCCACCAGGTGGGATATACGAAGGTCAGGGTCCAGACGAAGTTCCGAGACATGTTGCTGTATGCCTGTCTGAAAGAGTCCTGGAGTCTCCACAGTTTTTTCTTCTTTAAGACTTTACACCTTTTTAAATTTTGAAATTGTAAACTAGTTCAAAGTGAAACCTGTACACTTTGAAAGTGTTATTTTTAATTTTATATCTCCCTTATTATGAGCAGGAGAGGAGAGTTTGTTGGGGGAATATTTACCATTAATAAGGGTAGATTGGCTGGGGATTTCTGAATGGATCTGATTCAATTTCCTGACAAACAGGTGTCACCTCCCTTCTACACTTCTGGTCCCCTACCAAGACGCATGCTTTCTGTTTGAACATATGGTCACACGTCGGTGACTTTTTTGGCTTTTACTTATTTATTTTTATTTATATCCTCTCAGAGTTAACTATCTCCAAGGAATATTGATGGTGTGTTCAATAGCGAGCTAGAGAATGGCTCCGAAGATAGACATGTTTAATTAAATTAAAAATTCTCCAACACATGCCTGCAAGAAAGGGAAGCTGGTAATGCAGGCTGCTTCTTCCTGAAACAAATCTGGGGCAATTTAAATCTGGTTCTACTTGGGGCCAGTATATTAGAGTTATTTCTTTTCTTCTTACTGTACTGGGGTTGATGTTGAGGGAGGGAGGGAGAGAGAAAGCCAAGAAAGAAAGAAAAAGAAAAAAAGACTACACATACCCACGTGGGATTGTGTGCTGTATACGTGCATACATCTGCATTATGTCAAACTGCAGATGTATCAAAAATCGCTGATGAATTAATAAATTCAGTGCTTTTTTAGCATGTAATAATTATGTGGTCTTAACAGTTTTGTAAAGTCTGTTGATGTAAAGGATTGTTACGATGAATGATTTCATGATAGCAAACCACACTTGTAATCGGGAATCAACTTCCACTGTTCTTCTGCCCTTTGTTAACTCTTCTCACTGAGTCTAATGGACGCTGAGGTGGGCGGCCCGGATGTCACTGTCAGCAGGACACTCTTAATTTCCTCGTCCGTCCCAAGTGTTGGGAGCTGCTAGTGGAACAGAGCCCTCCATGGGCAGGACAGTTGCCATCCACTGTGTGTCACTGTGTGGCCGTTCAGCTCTCTGCACCCTGGTCCCTCCTTCCTGCCTTCTTACAGGTGTAAGAAGCACTTCTCAATAAAGCTTGGGCAAGGGTATCCAGACCTCACAGTGTATCCAGGAAACCAAACGAAGAATCAGGGGTGCCTTTTGTTTGCTAATATTTGAGTTACTTTTTTTTTTTGAGATAGAGTCTCACTCCGTCATCCTGGGTAGAGTGCTGTGGCATCATAGCTCACAGCAACCTCAAACTCTTGGGCTCGAGCAATCCTCTTGCCTCAGCCTCCTGAGTAGCTGAGACTACAGGCATGTGCCACCACACCTGGCTAATTTTTCTATTTTTACTAGAGAAGGGGGTCTTGCTCTCGCTCAGGCTGGTCTTGAACTCCTGAGCTCAAGCGATCCGCCTGTCTCGGTCTCCCAGAGTGCTAGGATAACAGACCAGGTGTGAGCCACTGTATCCAGCCTTTAGTTACTATTTTTGTATGTGCGTTTTTAAGTGAGATGAGTCTGGCATCTTCTTTTGGTATCCCTATCCAGCTTTGTAATTAAAATTAATCTGACTTCATAAAATGAATTGAGGGGATGTTCCCCCCTTTTTCTCCTGTATGGCCTGGAAATGTTTGAATAACATTGAAATCATCTGTTCTTTAGAGATTAGCCCCATCTGGTCTTTGTGCCTTTTTTTCACGATAGATTCTGAATCACCAGCCCAACATCTTTTACAGTGATTGACAATTTAAGTAATTTATATTTGGTTAGGAAATCATTCACTTCCTCTGTGTTTTCAAATTCTTAGCCTTGGAATTGTAAGCGGTAAGTAATCTCTTATAATTCTTTTAATCATGCCTGTATCTGTGGCTTTGTCTTCCCATTTTTAATCTTCCATATTTTTGCAAGCCCCTTCGTGCGTGCATGCGTGTGTGTGTGTGTGTGTGTGTGCTTGCCAAGTGCATTCATCCTCTTTTTAATCAGAGAGTTGATCTACTTTATTGGTCTCAAAAATAAAAATAAAAACAGCTATTGAATGTGTTTCTCCCTTCTGCTTTATTTTGCCTTCTTTTTGTTTTCTATTTTTATTTATTTCAGCTTTCATTTATACTAATCCTTTTTACTTTTTTTCATTGTCTGTTTCTTAATTTCAGGTTTTTTCTCTTTTTCTTTTAATAATGAAGAAACGAAAGGTGGTAAGTTCACTTTAAGTGCCATAGCTTTTATGGCTCGCCTTTATTGCTTTCTCAATAGTTTGTAATTTCATGTTTCATTTCGTTTTGATTCGTGGACTAACTTTCCAAAAGTTAAAATTTTTATGGTTTATATCTTATTTTATTGGAGCATGATCAAGGAAGGTAACTTTAAAAATATATCTTTTTCTTTACTTTATTCTTGACAACTTCAATTTTCTGAGCTTTTCTTTTTGGCCAAATACATGTTTGATTTTGTAAATGTTTCTTGACTCTAAGGGGAGAAAATGTATCTTCTCTAATACAGTGTGGAAGGGATTTAAGGCTTTACATATATTAATTAAATGACATTTATGATTTGTCTACTACATGCATCCAACCCCTGAGCAACTCTATTTAATTCTTTCCTAATTATATTTTTTATCAAGTTATGCTTGCATTTTAAATAATTTTTACTTTGCTGACAGGTGTTGGAGATACTGTGGGTTCCATTCCAGATCACGTCAAAGTAGTTGCCTTCAGAGAATAAAAACTGAGGAATTTCCCACAGTGGGGTGAAAAGTGCTTTCTAAGGACAAGAATACCTCACGTTTGCTAACACGAGCCTCCTCCGTGATCCGCCCCAGAACTCCAGTGAACGCCAGCTCACGGGAGGTAGAGCAGACATACCCAGATGCCTGCTTTTATTGCCCTTGACCTTACTGTAGGTCCCTGATACAGCGGGCCTTACAGATTGAAGGTTTGCAGCCACCCTGCCTCGAGCAAGTTTATCTGCACCAGTTTTCAAATGGCATTTAGTTACGTTGGCGAACCTGCCACACTGCAGCACTGTGCAGAAAGGTTTCGTGACCATGGCGCATCGTGTGGCTGTGTGGCCTTTCTCCTTCTCCCCACACTTGTTTCGCCTCTCCTCATGCAGTGCTGGCCTGCACCCTCGAAATCTTCCTCTCTTTGGTTAACCACTTTTGCTTCCTTTCCTCTTTCCCAGCCATGCTCAGGGTACCTTCATTTTTCTCAGTTTGTCTTCTGCCCAGGTGATTCTTCTGCATGTCACAACCCAGTCGTCACCATCCTATTGAGCCTTTGATCCATACATCACATGCTCTTTACTCTCCAGTGCGTGAGGCCTGGAACCCTCCTTATCTGACAGCGATGTCATCACTCTTCCTTCCTTTTCTTTTGCATTTGCTTGATATTTTTGCCTATTTGCCATTTGCATTTGCCTTGATATTTTTGCCCATTCCTTTATTTTTGTATTATTTTTTGCTGCTTCCACTACTACTATTACTAATTTTTTAAATTAAATCATAGCTGCATATATTAGTGTAATCAAGGGGTACAATGTGCTGGTTTCATATACAATCTGAAATGTTTTCATCAAACTGTTTAACACAGCCTTCATGACATTTTCTTAGTTATTGTATGAAGACATTTGTATTCTGCATTTAGTAAGTTTCACCTGTACCCTTCTAAGAGGCACCATAGGTGTGGCCCCCCCCATTACCTTCCCTCCACCCCAACCTCCCTCCTCCCCCATTCCTTTATTGTTTATCATTCAACACATTTGCATTATTTTCTTTTTTAATTTATTTTATTTTCTGAGATGAGTCTCACTCTGTTGCCCTGGGTAGAGTACTGTGGCATCACAGCTCACAGCAACCTCAAGCTCTTGGGCTCAAGTGATCTTCTCACCTCAGCCTGCCAAGTAGCTGGGACTACAGACTCCTGCCATGACATCCAGCTATTTTTTTAGAGGCAGTGTCTCACTCTTGCTCAGGCTGATCTCCAACTCCTGAGCTCAAGAGATCCACCTGCTTCGTCCTCCCAGAGTGTTAGGATTATAGGCATGAGCCACCATGCCCTGGCCCTTATTTTCTTTTTTAAAAAAACAAATGGCAAAGATCCAGTTTACCAGCTTTACTTTTTAAACCTAAGCTTAACATTACTCGTTTAAAGAAAAGTCAAAACTTACTAAATTGCCAACATTCATGCACAACTAGAAAACATCCTTAATTTATATTAAACCAGAAATGTATTACCACTAATTCATTAATATCAATAATTAATAAATGCTGAAAAAAGTTGAAATGATTTCTGTCAAAGATTTATCCTGGCAATATTAACTTCGCAGCAGGCCAATACTACTTGGCTCATGTTTTAGACACATTGGAAAAGCAGATTCTTGCTGGTGTTAGTGTGGAATCTTGTTCTATCACTACTAAAGAGTCAAAGCTCCCCTTGAAGTACGTTTAATAAAGAAGAATTCTGGGCATAGTGGCTCATGCCTGTTAATCCCAGTTACTCTGAGATGGAGGCAGGAGGATCACTTGAAGCCAGAACTTCAAGACCAGCCTGGGCAACATAGCCAAACCCTATTTCTAAAAAATAAGGTAAAATAAATTAGCCAGTTGTTAGTATCATGCACCTGTAGTCCCAAATACTCCAGAGGCTGAGGCAAGAGGATCACTCGAGCTATGGTGATGCCATTGCACTCCAGCCTAGGAGACAGAGCAATGAATAAAAATTAAAAAGCAAAGTGCATACAGAGGGTCATAACAATTTTAAAGGAAAAAAAAGGTCCCATTATGTGGTTCCAAAACAATAAACTGAAAAGTCTGTGACAAATAGGAGTGCCACTGTGCTGTTTATAAATTATTTAGATTAGGTACAATTATACTGAAAGTCAAGTTCATTTGAAATCTTAAAAAAAAAAGGTCGTGTTAATTCTCAAATGGTGCTTGTTACAGTTTGTCCTTTCTGTGAAATGCGGGTGTTGAGTTACTTCTCATCCAGCCTTAGCAGCTGCTTCTTATGTTTATTGTCAGGGATTTAACAGGCCTTCTTGGTCAGCTTTTACTCTGTCTTGACCATTCTCAGCAATGCCCTTGGACGTGATTTTCCTGCCATTCACTCTTTTAGTAGAAGGTGATATAGATTTGAAATTGCTCACCCCAAAAGAGGATGAAGTGAGGCCCTCACGACACAGTGACCTGAATAATGTAAATCCTGTTTCAAAAGAAGAAAATTCACCTCCATTTTTGTTTTTTTACTTTTTTACATTTATTTTTCTTCTGCTTCCTTTTTCTTCGTTTTGCTGATTTGATCGATTTACTGTTCATGCCATATCCCCCATTCTTTTTTTTTTTTTTTTTTTTTTTGAGACAGATCCTCAAGCTGTCACCCTGGAGAGAGTGCCGTGGCATCACAGCTCACAGCAACCTCCAATTCCTGGGCTCGAGTGAGTCTCCTGCCTCCACCTCCCAAGTAGCTGGGACTACAGGCACCTGCCACAACGCCCGGCCATTTTTTGGATGCAGCCGTCATTGTTGTTTGGGGGGCCCCGGGCTGGATTCGAACCTGCCAGCTCAGGTGTACGTGGCTTGCGCCTTAGCCTGTTGAGCCACAGGCGCCAAGCCGTATATCCCCCATTCTTGATATGGATTCTCTCTCTGTTTCCATTCCATTTGTCTAATGAATTAATTAGTTCCATGAAGTATCTTCTACCCTGTGCTGTCATTTTTCACGTAGGTGACTTGCTTTTTGTGTCTGGAAATTTCTCTAACGATGAATGGTGTTGAGGATTTTTTCACATACTCATTTACCCTGTGGTGAGGTGTCTGTTCGGATCTTTCCATGACCTTCTCCCTGTCCCTCCTTCTTCCCCTGTCTTTTAAATTAGGTTGTTTTCTCACTATTGAGTTTTGAGGGTTCTTCACACATTCCAGCTATAAGAGCTTTACTAAACTTACAATTTTTGCAGATGTTTCCTCCCAGTCTGTGGCTGGCCTCTTCATTCTCTTGACATTGATTTTGAAGAGCAGCAATTTTTAATTTTTCGAAAGTTCAGTTTATCGGTTTGTTCTCTCATGCATTGTGCTTTTGGTCATTTTGGTCTGTATCCCATTTCGAGTTAATTTCTGCACATGGGTGAGGTGCAGTGAATGCTCTTTTTTAGCATATGTATATCCAGTTTTTTCAGCACCATTTATTGAAAAGACTATCCTTTCTTCACTCGAATGCCTTCACGTGTTTATTGGAAATCAGTTGTCCATATATATGTGAGTCTATTTCTGCATCCATTCAGTTTTGATGATATATTTTGAGGCCAATACTACATTCCCTTGAGTACTGTAGCTTTATAAGACTTGATGTTGGAGAGTGGCCGTCCTCCAACTTCACTCTCTTTTTCAGTTTGTCTTGGCTATTATGGGTCCTTTGCATTTTCATATACATTTTAGAATCAGTTTATCAATGTCAACACAAAGCTTGCTGAGATTGGGACTGGGATTGCATAGACTACAGATTAATTTATGAAAGGAATGTTAATCATTGATGATGATTACTGCTGAGAGGAGGTCCAGTTGTTCTGTTAAAACGTGAGACTCACTGTCACTACTGATTGTTACTTGCTGAATGCATCACATACCTGTTGCTAACAAAGAAATGCAAACTTATACCAACTGGCTCTTTTTCAGTCAAAATAATACACAATTGAATAGGAAAAAAAAAATCCCCACTTAAGATGATCATATTGTCTCCACACAGGTGTATTCAAAATTTTTAATTCATCTGGAGGAAGACTGATACTTGCTGACACAAAGGGGACTGGCAATCCCAAGTGGGAACAACATAGAAAATTGCAGAGTTGAAGAGGGGAACACTGAGAAAAAGAATGTGCAGAAAATTGATATGGGCGGATGTGGAGGTAAGATCTAACCTAGGAGCTCAAGGCTGCAGTGAGCTACGATTGCGCCACTACACTCGGCTGGACAACAGAGCCAAACCCTATCTCCAAAAAATAAAAATAAAAATCTAACCTAGGGTGGTATTATGTAGCTTTGAAGTGATTCCAAACCTTATACATTTTGCTCCTTGAGTGATACATCTTTTGCTGTGACAAGAGCTTGGAGTGAAGCTTATCAGACTCCATATGTGAGCTGTTAATCTCAACTGCTAGACTTCAAAATACATGTAAACCCAAGGGTTTGACAGACACTTGAAGAATTAAGGCTATGGGAGGGTTAGGTTCTTGTTGGCCTCTTCTCTGAGAGCTCAGGCAGAGAGGGCCGCACCCCCTCAGCCTTTGAGGGCATCCTTGAGGCTTCTCCAGCCAACACTGGCACTGCCCTCTAGTGCTGAGGGGCCTTCGGTGTCTGCGTGGCTCTCCACTGTGTTGGTCAAACCTGCCTCTGGAGAACCAGTTGTACAAAGGTATATCTCCAACTTTCAATTAGGCTCTGCTCTGCATCCTAGTTGAGCAACTAGACTTCAACAGTCTTGGAACTCACTCACCACATGGTTCATGCCCATTGTCCACCAAGTGCGTTCTTTGATCATTTTCTTCTTGTTACTCTCCCCTCATTAAGGCTCATGTTTGGTTTATTGTGAACCACAGGAGAGAAACTCTCTGTGTGGCAATAAACCATATGATTCTCAAAGTCATACTTTAATCCAGTGTTTTTCAACCTTTTTTATCTTGAGACACACTCAAACCTGTATTTGAACTTCCGTGGCACACTTAAATTATTATGTTGATCAAAAAAAAAAAGAGTAAAAAAAAAAAAGAATATACTTAACTATGCGTTGAACTTCTTTTGAAAATTTAATTAATGATCTTTAAAAATTTTTGCAGCACACCTAACATCCTCTCATGGCACACCAGTTGAAAATCACTGCTTTAATCATCTTATTTTAACCATATGAAACAGGAGGACTTTTTTAAAGGCTCAGGACTTTGACAGTGAAACAAAAATGGACGAACAGGCCAAGAAGTAGAGACATGTGTCCACATCAGAAGGGAGAAGTGTGGTTTGGTGATAAGTGAACGTTTTAAAAGATAAGCCTGGGATAAGTAATTGTCTCACCATATTGACTTCCCCCTCCTTCCATGATAATAACATTTTAGCTAAGTATATTGTGTCTTAGTTATGATTACGCTCCCCAGACTCCTTCCTAAGTGGGTGTGGCTACTTAAGCTCTTCTCAGTTAGACACAAGTGAAAAGAATGTGTGCAATTTCAGGATCATATCCCTAAAGGGAAGGGTACGCTTTCTCCCCCCAACCCTTCCATCCTGTGCCTCTCATGTTGAAGTGGTAGTGAGCCACTTGTGTCATTGC
This sequence comes from Perodicticus potto, assembly GCA_963574655.1. Lineage (NCBI taxonomy): Eukaryota > Metazoa > Chordata > Mammalia > Primates > Lorisidae > Perodicticus > Perodicticus potto. The sequence continues at coordinate 21,296 of CAUYRH010079163.1, forward strand.
ACCAGAGCAGGGTAACACGATAAATGAACCTGGGTTGTAATCCTAGCACTCTGGGAGACCGAGGTGGGAGGACTGCTTGAGCTGAGGAGTTCAAGACCAGCCTGAGCAGGAACGAGACCCTGTTTCTACTAAAAATAGAAAAATTAGCTGAGCGTTGTGGTGGATGCCTATAGTCCCAACTACTTGGGAGGCAGAGGGAGGAGGCTCCCTTTAGCCTAGGAGTTTGAGGTTACTGTGAATAATGATGACGCCATGGCACTCTACCCAGAGTGACAGAGTGAGACTCGGTCTCAAAAAAAAAAAAGCTGGGTGCCATGGCTCATGCCTGTAATCCCAGAACTTAAGAGGCCAAGGCAGGTGGGTTGCCTGAGCTCACAGGTTCTAGCCCAACCTGAGCCAGAGTGAGACCTCATCTCTAAAAATAGTCAGGTGTTGTGGTGGGCACCTATAGTCCCAGCTACTTGGGAGGCTGAGGCAAGAGAATCGCTGAAGCCCAAGAGTTGGAGGTTGCTGTGAGCCGTGACACCCTGGCACTCTATCAAGGGTGACCAAGTAAGACTCTGTCTCAAAAAAAAAAAAGAAAGAAAGAAAGAAAGGAAAACCTAGTGTTACCGGAATTTATTTCTTCAGTAGGTTCTTGGTTTCCGGGAGTCAAAGAATGAAACCACAGATCACAGATCAGTGGTAAGAAAGGATTTTGTTAGACAGAAAGGAATACAGAAGAAATAAAAAGTGCTAGAGCTTCTAGCACAGGGGAAGACCCAAGTTGGAAGTCTCCCTAGTTCCTTTGTCTAGTGGTGTATATTGTCTGGAAATTTTGGCCAGGACTTGGTAGTTGAAAAAAACACCTTTTCAATGTTAATGAGTGTATTAACAAATGAATGAACACAGTCCCTCTGCTGAGCCAAGGTTGTTAAGTCTTTGCAGTTTTTGTCTTAGGGAATGGATTAGAGCGGGGTCCTCAAACTAGGGCCCGTGGGCCACATGCGGCCCGCCGCGGAGGACATTTATCTGGTCTGCTGGGTGTTTTTGCCGTGGCTGCCTGTCCTGCTTAGCAGCCAACTTGTCCCGGGCCGCGGTGCACGTGTGTGGAATGTGCACTGCGCTCTCTGACTCCCCTTTTTCTCTGTGTCTATCGACCCCTCCTCTCAGTTTTGGGTGCTTGTCTGAGGCCCGAGGTAAGAACAAGTTAGGATTTATTTTTTTGAAGTTAGGAAGTCTATTTTTTTTTTTTTTTGCAGTTAGTAGGGCCTTTTTTTCCTGAAGTTAGGAGGTCTTTGTGCAATGTGCATAGCCCTCCAATGGTCTGAGGGACAGTGAACTGGCCCCCTGCTTAAAAAGTTTGAGGACCCCTGGATTAGAGTGTGTGCTCCCTTCTCAAGGTGGAACCACCCAAAATGTTTCAGATTGCTTTGTTCTCTACTGTGCTAGAGCCCAGAGGGTGTGGCCTGGAAAGGACAGCTGTTTGTGCCTAGGCATGGGGGTCCGATTTCTGAAATCACCTGGGCCTAGAGAAAGGGGTGTCCCTGTCCAGCCTTGAGTAGGGGAATACTGTGTCACTGGGGCCTGACCACTCGGAAGCATAGTACTGGCAATGAAATACTTATTCCCAGATTATTATGTGAAGAGAAAGACATTGTTTTCAAACAGAAGAAAAGTCGGGCAATGTGTATTAGCATGTTAAGTGCACAGGCATCTTAGAAAGTATGAAATGCCAAGAAAGGCTTTTCTGATGGGTTCGAGCCACTACTAACTTGGGTTTCTTTACAGAGGCTGCCTCACTACTGTAGGATTAAGCACTCACTGGGAGGTTGGTAAAAAAGGTTCTGTTTAAAGTTTCATACATTTTAGAGCTTAAAATATTTGTAGTATGAACCAATATTCTCCTATAGAGTCACAAATATAAAAAGGATATTAAATTAGTATGTACCTCTGAGAGTCAAATGATTAATAATATTCTTTTTGTGTTGTAGAAAGGAGATATGTCTCCAAGCAAATGTGGTGAATCATAAAATAGGGATTTTTTTAGTCACAAAGACATGGCTTTGAAGAGTGGCTCTACTACATAATAATTTGTTTAACATCAAGTAAGTTTCTTTCCTTCCTTTAACTTTGCTTTCCTATCCTGTAAAATACCAACCGTATTGTGAGGTGTACGTTAGATAACATCTAAAGTTCTAGGTCCTAGATACACTATTGGCGATAACCTTTTTACCTCCCATTCTAATCAAGGCACAGAGGCCATCCAGTCTGCAGTCAAGTGGAAGTTATTAATGGGACAAGTTTGCTGTGCATGGGATGTAGCTCTGGGAAAGCTGCTGCTTAGTGAACGGCACAGCCATCACTGGTAGATCTGGGTAGAATGTGCTACTGAGATCCTAGATAGATCCAAACGAGGATCGTGTTGGTGCCGATGGTAGAGTAACTATTTATGTCTTTTACCTCTAAGTGTTAAGCTTTTCTGTCTGCGTCAGTGGTCCCAAGCCTACTGTAAAAAGGATCAGGCAGGAAGTGCAGATGGCAGGGGCGACAGAGGAAGCTATTGATAGTCAACATCTGGGGATTATGAGGTTTCCTGTTGCTACTTCCTATAAACTTGCAAGGGAACTGTCTGAATTTTTATGTGGAATCCCCTGATATTTAAGTATTTGTGCATTTTTTTGAAAGAAGGATGTTTACACTGAATAAAACATGTCTGCGCCCACTAGCTCACCACTGCAGCCCACCCCCTGCTCACTTCCACCCAGACCCACAGCAGGAAACAGATCTTGGAGAAATCTATTGACTATAAATGTGCTTAACATCAGCGTGGTTGCTTATTATTGTAGGTCTTTGCACATTTTCAAATAAGAAGCTAAGATTTCAATGTAAAGATTTGATTTTAATAAACTGAACATGAGGGAGATATTTTGGTGCTACACTGGTTTAAAGAGCGCCTGGAGCTAATTCTTCTTCCACTCTGGGAAGAAGATGATGTGATTAATATTTCTATGTTTATTTGGTGTATGAAGCCAAATACTCAATGCTGAGTGCATTTTAAAAAATCAAAATCAGCAATTCAATTCTTTTCCTTTATTAGAACAGCCAGGAGGGAGCTTGTTAAGATGGATCTCCTCGAGGAAGCTTGCTCTGTTGCAGTGTCTAAACGGATTAAATGAGTCACGAGTCAAAGAAATCTCACAGGCGGCTTTAATCTCCTGTCAGAAAGAATAGCTGAGTCAAACATTGTTCGTTTTTTTTCTTGGTTCATCTTAGAGGTTTGTGTTCTTAGCTTCATGTACTGTGGACTTGCATTTTCATCTTAAAATTACGTTCCTAAGACATTCTTAAGACTGGGAATTGGGGTGTCTTCGGAGTTGGTGATTTGCTGGTTCTTAAAGGTCACCCACATGGAAACGCCTTCTCTTTTTTGAACCTCATGTAAGACATTTTATCACTCGGTCCCACTCCCAACCAAGCCACCGTTGACATTTCCCATTTTGGTAAGTCCAGTGAGTTTCCAAATTTCCATTTTGAGATTTTTCATTTCTAGTACACATAATAAAGTATATGTGTGTGTATGAAGCTCTGTCAAGAACAAATGTGGGTGGAATGTGGTTTTCTTGGGTTTCATGTAAAATTCTCTGAAATGTCCGCTGACTGAGAAATTCATGTCACAGAGTGATCCAGAAATGAAGTCAGCTTTTCTCCTGCTGCGGAGGACCATGGAGCCACTGAGAATTTGGGTCACTACTATTCCACTCAGTTCCTATTTTAAGGGCTAACATGGCAAGCTCCACTGGACGAGTCTGTTAAGAAAAACACCTGACCGTCTTCTACCAGGACGGGTCTTTCCAAAGGGGGAGAAAATGTAGTCAGTAATGTCACGAGGAGTGTGTTTGGTTGAGGCTGCAATGTTGGGAAATAACAATTGCTGACTCAGCAGTCTGTGACGACCCAAAGTGCTACGGAGCAAAGCTGAAGCATTCAGATTCCTTTTAAAAACACCTTTGCTCTTAGAGTTTAGCAGTGGGGTCATCAAGGGCTGGTGGCTTCTTCATTACACACACAACGTGTAAGTACACGTACAGCAGTAGCCACATGAGATTATAAAGGTTTAGGTACCTATAGTTTCTGGAAAGCATGATCATCCAGTAAGAGACGCTTTCTCACTTCTCACCTGATTCGTGAAGGTTCATAAGAGGTTTCTAGTTTCTCGGCAAGCTTTTCTTTTTGTTTTCAGTGGAACAAAGAGAAATTGTATTTAGGAAGAACACAGAGAAAGCTTGGAGCACTTCCACGGAGACTTGGAAGTGGGTCCCTCCCACGAAGAAGCAGAGGTGAGAGAGACCAGCTTTTTCTCTTCTCCTGAGTTATCCAGTCTTACTGGTATTTTCTAGGTTAATACCCGCCCGTTGTAAACTTTTATATTTTGGCGGGAATGCTTTCTTTTTTCTGTAAATAAGGATCTCCAATATTCCAAGCTTGGAATTAAGTAGATCAAATCTAACTTTAACCTGCTTGTAGTTCGTTTTATTTGGCCATGAAAAAAATATAGTGCTAGCCCATGAACCCATCAACCACTTTGTGAAATTATATATAGCTTGAGGTCCTATGTACGTCTCCTTTATTCCTCTTTAGAGGTCATCGTTGTTCTGGGTTTTAAATACAAGTATACATAATACTTTGTATGTTTTTATATTTTATTATGTAAAAATAGTATGTTTGCTGGGAGCTATGATGCCATGGCACTCTACCAAGGGTGACAAAGTGAAACTCTGTCTCAAAAATTAAAACATGATATTTGGGGCCGAGTGTGGTGGCTCACGCCTATAATCCTAGCACTCTGGGAGGCCGAGGCAGGTGGATAGCCTGAGCCAGAGTGAGACCAGCCTCTAAAAATAGCCAGGCATTGTGGCGGGTGTCTATAGGCCTAGATACTCAGGAGGCTGAGTCAAGAGAATCACTTGAGTCCAGCATTTTGAGGTTGCTGTGAGCTATGATACCATGGCACTCTACCGAGGGTGACAAAGTGAGACTCTATCTCAAAAAAAAAAAAAAAAAAAAAAGGGTATCATGTTCATGTATCCTCTTGAGAGCATTTGCATCTATTATACTGTAGTCAATCATTTCTACCCCAAACATAAAGAGAAACTTTTCCTATAGATGTAAAATTCCTTGGTGGAGATTTTCGATGTGTTTACCATTATAAACAGCAGTTGTCAGTTCTTGGCCAGTTAAATACATATATGCACAAGTAGAAATACACATCAGTATTTGTTGCAGCACTATTGAAATAATAATATTTAAGGATAAATAAATTATAGTCCTAATAAAAGAAATAGGGTAGATATATAATTACTGATCACAGGTAAGTCTCTGAGACATCATTAAATAAAAGTAATTGTAAAACAAAGTTAAGGTTATGATTCAATTTATGCCTGAATGTGAGTTTTCTACACAGTAGCACTGTAGAAAGTTTTGGAAACATACATTAAAGGCTGGGAATAATGATTCTCTCTCAGTTAAGGGTGGGTGGTCAAGGAGGGCTGCATAACTGGTGTTAGTTGAATTCATACAGTAAGAAAGTCATACATTAATTGGCTGTTTGAAGATGTGAATGTAATTTAAAGTGTGTAAAAGTGATCCGTGTCACATTTTCATATTAGCAGGCTAATAATACTGTGGCTTGAGGCAAGAAATTAAAACTATCCCAGCATATGACTAGCTTAAATGGCCTCAAGGGGAATAAACTACCTGGGGTGTGTGTGTGTGTGTGTGTCTGACCATTATCAACACTGGCAAGCAAGGGAAGTCATCATCACAGACCAGAAATAGCCAGACACACCCAGAAGAAAGAAGTCAGTGTGCTTGGATTGAGGAGAGGGGTGGAAACCCAACATCCATTATGCCCCCAAGAAACCACTAAGCTTCTAAGAGAAAATCCACTGAAATTCCAGAAATAGAGTGAAAAAAATACCGGGAACTGGACAGGGCATTGAGGTAATAAAAAGAGTAATTAACAGTTTAATTAAAAGAGCAGCCTTAACAACTGAGTTAGGGAAGTATCACTAACCCGAGGCCTACGTCCTCAAAGTGCGTTCCAAGGAAGAGCGATCCATCAGCTAGGAAAGAGTTCCAAGGAGGACACAGACATCTTAAGGAGAAACACGGCCAAACTAAAGGCGTAAGGCAGCCCTTGGGGGCCGGGGGTCGGGGACACAAAGACGCACAGCAGCCCTTCTTACTGCAGCCCCTGCAGCTCCAGCCACCTGCCTGCTCCCTGCCCGGGGTCCAAAGTGAGGCCTCCTCGGTAGGGATCAGGCTGCAGAAACCTGCCATCAGCTCTGCATTCAAGGCAGAGAAGACCCACACCAGCTGCCAGGTTATCAGCGAAATTTCTTATTCCTAGATATGAATGAACAACAACTGGGGAAGGGCAGCTCAGGTGGAGAGGGGACCGGTATGCAGCAGCGAGTAAGCGAGGACCAGACCGCAGAAGCCGCAGAGAAAACTGAAGGACCAGAGCTTCAAAGCGAGTCTAAGTGATTATTCGCATTAATTTTGCAAAGAAAATTCGATAAAAGTTGTCAGGGAAAAGGACAATTGGAGAACATGAAGCACTCGGACTTACAACACTCTGGGAGTTCGGGACAGCAGTTGAGGATGTGCTGCAATAAAACTAGGGGTGAACCGAGCAGGAGCTGGTGCGGAAAACAGGCCTCGGCGTGGGCAGCGTTGCAGGAGGGCCGGGCTGGCGGTGTGGGCAGGACAGGGCCTGGCATTTCCCGGGCGGTGGAGAGAGAGGGCGTGGGGAGAGTAGGAAAAAAGGGGTGGCGCCTGTGGCTCAAAGGGGTAGGGTGCAGGCCCCATATACTGCAGGTGGTGAGTTCAAACCTGGCCCCAGCCAAAAACTGCAAAAGAGAAAGACAGAGAGAGACCTAGCCGGAAGGCAATGGTATTAGCAAAGGGGTTTGAGGACTGAGGACAGAGACTGTGTGATCCACAAAAGTATTTAGTATCTGGCCCTTTGCAGATAGGAGAGACGAAGTTGCTGCAGACCCTGTGTTTGCTAAATCCTAGCCCCACCGCAATGATAGTAGCAAGGGGGGTGACCTTTGGAAGGCGACTAGGTCACCAAGGCACCTCGAGATTGAGATTCGTCCCTTGTAAAAGAGGCCCCAAGGGGTCCCTTCCCCTTCTGCCGAGGCCCAGGGAGAAGACAGCTGTCGTGAACCAGGCGGTGACCCTCCCCACACGCTGACCCCGCTGACCCCTCAAGAACTGAGGGGTTCGTTCCTTTTGTTTGTCAGCCACCCACCTGCGGTGGTCTGTTACTGCAGCAGCCTGAGGTCCCTGAAAAAAGCCCAGCGGCCCAGTCTGGCCTGCTATGTAGTTTGTTTTCATTAAAGTTTTATTGGAACACGGCCATATGCACGCATTTATGTATTTTCTATGGCGGTTTTCACATTCTAACGGAGTTGAGTAGTTGGGACAGAGACTGGATGATCCACAAAAGTGTTTAATATCTGGTCCTTTAAAGAAAGGTTTGCCAGTGATGCCTGCACTGGAGAAATGTAAATGAAATGGAAAATATATCTGCATAACAAAAAACAACAAAAAGAATACTGTATGGAAAATAAAAAAATAGATAGCAAGAATAAGCCCAAATATAATACTAATAAATATGCTTGGGTTAAATAAATTGCTCTATGCTTACATTGGAAAAAAATATGTGTCCTGTGATAACTGTTTATAAGAAGTTCATCCAGAGCAACGTGGGAAATATGGAAAATAATGAAATGGATACAAATGTATCAGCAAAATGTGATCTCTGGGGCGGCGCCTGTGGCTAATCGAGTAGGACGCTGGCCCCATATACCAAAGGTGGCAGGTTCAAACCTGGCCTCGTCTGAACTGCAAAAACAGAAAAATAGCCAGGCGTTGTGGCAGGTGCCTCTGGTCCCAGCTACTCGGGAGGCTGAGGCAAGAGAATCACCTAAGCCCAGGAGCTGGAGGTTGCTGTGAGCTGTGACGCCACAGCACTCTACCGAGGGCGACAAAGTGAAACTCTGTCTCTACAAAAAAAAAAAAAAGTAATCTTTGAAAACAATGCAGTAAAAGTAAACTTAACAATGAAAGGAAATGTTTTTAAAAATCTCTTGGATGTTTTAAAATACCCTCTTTAAAAGCTGTTGAACTTAAGAGGAAATAAAGCAAAATATAGAATATCAGAAAATAAATAGAATAGCATGTATCACTGCCTATATGGTGAATCTGAAATAGTTCCCAAAGCAACAGTGAACTTGAAAAAATAATTAATGCTCCCAATTAGAAAAAGAACAGCAAACAAACAGAAAGGATATAGGATAGAAAAAATTAATGAAAGATATACATTGAGAGTATTGAAGAGTAAAAACTTCAGTTAATTTTATCCATAAAACTCAAACTAGTGTTTTGGAAAGATCATAGGAAAAAACAATACAAGTAGTCAAGGCTGACAAATTTAAAGAGAAGATATAAATCAACAATGTTAGAAATGAAAAAGGAACAAAATTACAGAACAGAAGGAACTGTCAAAAATATGATACTGCTCTGTTTATTATTATGCCAGTAATTTGATGAAAGTAATGATTTTTAGAAAGCAGTTAATAAATTTTACTTGTCTGATTTTTTTTTTTTTTTTCTGAGACAGGGTCTCACTATGTCGCCCTGGGTAGAGTGCCAGGGCGTCACAGCTCACAGCAACCTCAAACTCTTGGGCATAAGCGATGCTCTTCCCTCAGCCTCCCAAGTAGCTGGGATTACTGGCGCCCACCACAACGTCTAGCTGTTTTTTGGTTGTAATTGTAATTGTTGTTTGGCAGTACCAGGCTGGGTTTGAACCTGCCAGCTCCGGTGTAGTAGCTGGTGCCCTAGCCTCTGAGCTACAGATGCCGAGCCTACACGTCTGATTTTTTTTCAGGAAAATATATATTGCCGAAATTAAATAAAGAAGAGTTCTTCGGTAAAGACAGGGGCCAAAGATATTAGGAAATATAGGGTGGCACCTGTGGCTTAGTGGGTAGGATGCCTGCCCCTTATACCAAGGGTGGCGGGTTCAAACCCTGCCAAACTGCAACAACAACAACAACAACAACAACAAAATAGCTGGGTGTTGTGGCAGGTACCTGTAGTCCCAGCTACTCAGAAGGCTAATGCAAGAGAATCGCCTAAGCCCAGGAGTTGGAGGTTGCTGTGAGCTGTGTGACGCTACAGTACTCCAAGGGCAATAAAGTGAGACTGTCTCTAAAAAAAAAAAAAAAAAAAAAGATATTAGGAAATATATGAAAAATGTAAACAGATATTTACTTATAAAACAGTAATAACAATGTACAGTATGGGAGAGCAGGCAAAATAGAATTAAATATGAAAAAACAGAATATAAAATGAGAAAGGATAATCAGACTTGTAATATTCTATGGTCAGTGTATGATTAGGAGGGAAGGCAAAAATATTTATGAATTTTAGACGTTGTTAAATAGACATATTAAAATGTAAATGGTAACCACCAAAATAGTAGACATAAAACATAACAGAGGGGAAAATATGGATGAGAAACAGTGAAACATATATATATAAAATATATACTCTGGAAGGCCGAGGTAGAAAGATCACTTGAGATTAAGAGCAAGAGCCAGACCCCCATCTCTACTAAATACAGACATATTAGCTGGGCATGGTGGTAGCAGCCTGTAGGCCCAGCTACTTGGGAGGCTGAGCAGGAGGATTTGAGCCCAGGAGTTTGCAATTGCTGTGAGCTGTGATGCCGTGGTACTCTAGCCCAGGGCACTAGACCAAAACTCTGTCTCAAATATATATATATATGTTACCTATTTTATATATATATAATTTGTTCCATCTTTATTTGTGTATATGTTCACAATAAATAAGTCTTCAACTAAAAAAAAAAAAGACTTTAAGAAAACCAAACTCTAAGAAATGAAAGAGAAAACATAAGTATAAGCAGATAACTTTAAGACAGAGAAAAAAGAATGCAAGAAGCAAAACACCAAAGCTTATGCCTTGATGTTGGTAAAAAAGCAAGAAACTCTCAGAATAGAACAGAGGAAAAGAAAAGAAACAAAACTACCTGGAAAAAAAACAGATGTAGTAAAAATAAGTAGGAACATGGCAGAAAGAAAAACACATTTTAAAAGATGAAAATGGAAGTGAGCAAAGTTATGTTTTTCTTTTCTTTATGAAATAAAATTCACAAAACATGTTTTCTAGCCTCAGTATAAGCTTCAGATTTTGATTAATATCTATGACAGGCTAGAACAATCACAGATTCAATATGTGTTTATTATACAGGGTGTCCATAAAGTTTGTGTGCAGTTTACTATGTTAAACTATTTTAAATATCATAGGATCTTTATGTCCACCCTGTTTAGTTTTTTTTTTTTTCTTTTTTTTTTTTGGCCAGGGCTGGGTTTGAACCTGCCACCTCCGGCATATGGGGCCCGCACCCTACTCTTTTGAGCCACAGGCGCCACCGGTGTTTTGATGTCAAAATTAACCATTAAACAAGACTTTCATTAAAGCTGTGAACATCTAAATGTGTTAGATAAGCTTGATTCCTTTATGTCACACAGTAGAGTTAGAAGAATTTCATATATATTTGTAAAATGTAAATATAATTTCATATACAAACAAAACTGAACAAAAACCTGAAATGAACAGGCCACAATAGAAGAAATTAAATAGATGATAAAAAGATCCAACTCTAAAAAGTATGATGGGTAAATTCTCAGCCTGTAAGGCTGAGAAAATCACTGTGATTTGGGAACTTTGTAGAGCACTAAAAATGACAATTTAAGAAAAGTAAATCATTAGTATCAAAAATAAATACCTGGTAATGAAGTTACAGAAACAAAAAGGAGACAAAAGGAGGGTAACTAGAGCGTTATTAGAATTGGAAAGTTATTTAAAGTCAGGGCAGACTTGCATATGTTTACCTGCAGAGAGAAGCTGGTGAGAATGAAGAGATTGGTGATACAAAAGAGAACGGATCATTGCAAAGCATACTTTTCTTTTAAGGTAGTATAAGTTTACTTTATACTGGAGAGAGAGGAGAGAGTGGGGGAAGAGATGAGAAAGAGAGAGAGAGAAGGGTGCAGGGAGTGAGGAGCGGAGGAGAGAGAAAGAGCGAGAGAATGGTGTGGGCATCCCAAAGAAAGAAAGGAATGCCAGCCCAAAAATTCTTGAAGGAGACAGAGCGGGGAGACCACGAGCCCATGTGGAGGGCTTAGCATTAGCAAGGGCGTGATGTACCTTCTGAGAGACTCACTGAGGTAGGAGAGACTTACGAAGATTCAGATTGTGATGGTTTCAGGGGTGTCCAACCTGTGGCCCATGGGCCACATGCCGATTTTGTGAGAACTTGTTTTGTTTATCTTTGGTGTCAGATATCACAAAAATTATGCATGGACCTTTTTTTTTTTTTTTGCTCATCAGTTTTCATTAGTGTTTGTATATTTAATGTGTGGCCTAAGACAGTTCTTCTTTCAATGTGCAGCAGAGACAAAAATGGTTGGACACCCCTGGTTTTATGTATCGGCTTGGCTGAGTTACAGCATTCAGTTATTTAGTTGCCAGTATAGATTTTGCTGTGTAGGTGTTTTCTTTGAGAGGTGATTAACATTTATGATCAGGTGATTCTGAGTAAGGAAAATTACCCTCCATAAAGTGAGTGGACCTTATTCAATAAGTTGAAGGCCTTACAAGCAGAGACTGAGGTCCTGGGAGAAAAAAGGAATTCTGTCTCCAGAATGACTCTGGACTTTAGACTGCAGTAGGGACTCTTCCCTGCTGGTCTGCCCTGCAAATTTTGGATTTGCCTGCCCACAATCATGTGAGCCAACTCCTTAAAATAGAGCTCCCTTACATATCTTAAAGAAAAAAAAAAGAATAATGACAAATTCCTATCTTATTCTATAAGGCTAGCATAATCGTCATACCTTACTCAGACAAAGGTAGTAGAAAGGAAGGAAAATTTTTGTTACTTAGGTTTTTATGTATCTATGTTAAAAGTAATAAAATTCTCACACATGTGAAGAGAATTATCTCTCATGGGTAAGTAAGACCTAGCTCAGTAATTCAATGATGGCTTGCAATTCACAATCTCCAAGACATGGAATCAACCCAAGTACTCGTCAGCACATGAACGGATTAATAAGGCGCATACACACACACACAAGTCCACGGCATGCCGTGGAATACTATTCAGCCATAAAAGGATGGAGACTTTACATCTTTTGTATTTACCTGGATGAAGTTGAGTTGAAGCACATTCTTCTCAGTAAAATACCACAAGAATGGAAAAGCAAGGATCCAATACACTCAATACTAACATGAAACCAATAGATAAACAACTATTTGCCCACAAGAGAGAGAAACACAAATTCAAGTGGGGAGAGAGGAGGAGAGAAAAGGGAAAGGGGGGGAGGAACAGGGATTGGCGAGCTCCCACCTAATGTGCACAATGTGGGGTACACAGCACACCCCCTGGGTGAAGGGCTCAACTACAGCTTGAACTTCATGTAACAACGAAAACAACATAACCTAATGAGTTGTACCCTCATAATAATCTGATATAAAAAATAAAAATAAAAAACCTGTTAAAGAATTTGGAAAGAAAAGTCCATAGGATCATTTGACATCCATTGTTGTTTTGAAACAATAGCAGCAGCAACAGCAATAAAGCATACTGAGCTAGTGGTAGAAAAACCATTCCTCAACTAAGTACATCAGAAACTACTACATATATATATGTCCTATGTAAGGATCAAACAATAGAACCATTCTTACTAAAGTTAAAAAAAGACTTGAGGCTCAGCGCCTGTGGCTCAACCGGCTAAGGCGCCAGCCATGTACAATTGAGCTGGTGGGTTCGAATCCAGCCCGGGTCTGCCAAACGACAATGATGGCTGCAACCAAAAAATGGCCTGGTGTTGTGGCGGGTGCCTGTAGTCCCAGCTATTTGGGGGGCGGAGGCAGGACACTCGCTTGAGCCCAGGAATTGGAGGTTTCTGTGAGCTGTGATACCACAGCACTCTATCCAGGGTGACAGCTTGAGCTCTCTCTTTAAAAAAAAAAAAAAAAAAAAAACACAAGACTTGAAGGCTACTCTTTCCCCCCCAGTATTTTTCCTCTCTAGAATTCCTAGACAATGCCAAGAAAAAAAAAATAAAAGGAATAAAAAGTACTGTAGAAATAATTGCAAAGGAAAAAATACCTTTAGTATTTCCTTCAACTGCTATGTCTGTCCATTTAAAAAAATAAAAGAGACTCATGGGAAGACCTTTAGAACTAATTAAAGAGTTCAGTAAAATGGCTAGACTTAAGATAAACGTGTATCTAATGCTATATAACAGTTACAGCCGGTATTTACTACAGATGGATTTTTAAAAACTGGGAGAAATGCAAAACCTAAAAGCCATTTTAAAAGAAGAGAAATGTATCACTACATAATAGAACTTCTATTATGAGGTATGAATTTCTATGTCAAAATAGACCCCTTGAACAAAATTAAAACCGGGAAAATATAAAGGATAATGTTCTTATTATATAGCACTCTTATAAAGCAATTGACAAAGAGGACATAAGTGGGCAATTTAAAGGAAAAAAGACATAAGTGGGCAATGTATTTAAGATGCTTCATGAAAGTATGCATTAAAATGACAAAATATAATTCCTGACTCATCAGAGTGGCAAAGAAAAACAAAATAAGCGCAGATAATTTCGGCACTGGTGAAAAAGTGGGCTGACAGAATCATGTATTATTGATGCATGTATTAATCAGCACAAGATTTTTCTCAGGGAAATTTGGCAATACCATCCTTTTTTAAATCTATATTCTCCTGACCTAGTAATTCCACTGCCAGGTGTCCACCCAATAGAAATATTCCTCGAGCTTTCCAGCTTTCAGACTGGAACTTACGCCGTGGGCTGTGTCGGGGCACCACTGTGCCAGCTGCAGCTCTGGGGAGTCCTCAGCTTCCATAATCACAAACAACTGAGAGAGATTTGCAGTTAATCAATCTCTCTCTCTCCCTCTTTCTCCCCCCATTGTTTCTGTTCCTCTGTAGAACCTTGACTAATATATTGAGATTTAGCCAACATTTGTGTGAACACAATGTTTTTGGAAGGCCGACGACCTGATAAGAAAATCTAGCCTCCTTCGAGCCAGGCTCAAAATAGCTGAGTTCAACTAATACAGAAAGTTATTTTGTTTTATCCGCACATTTTAATAGATACATCTTATATGTGCAAAATAGAACATAAGACTAGTCTAGAAAGAATAAAGAAAAAAAATTTGCTCACAGTATTAACTGAAACAAATACCATTAACACCCCAGTGTAGTTTGTTTCTGTATTTTTTCTATATTTTTAAATGCTGAAGATTCATTATTAATACAATTTTCTACTTTGCTTTAAAAAAGACTTTTGTTATACCAATTCTATGTATTCTTCATAGAAAATTAAGGAAATACCAAAAAGGAAAAGAAACTTCAAAAAACCACTGTAATCCCACTGTGCAGAGGTAACTATTACTAATACTTTTTGGCATAAAGCCCCAGAGGTTTTTGTTTTTTTTTTTTTTCCTCTTTTCCATTGCAAATTTAAAACATCTATAGTTGTTAAGAAAAAAATTTCAAATACTGAAATATATTTTCCATATTCTTAACCCCACTCTCTTCCTCTCACACAATGTAGCCTTCTGTGTCTATGGATTTGTTTTTACACCTCCTGAATGCATTTTTCCAGCAGCCTTTTACCTCCTAGGCCTAACCGCGGGGCGGAGAGGAGGAGCTCTGAGATTAGGTTGAATAACCAACTGTGGGAGAGAAGTCACTTTCTAAATTTCTCAGTATGGTTAAGAATAAAACTAGGAGTTTCTCCCTCGTGCCTAGAAGTACGTTAGAAGGACACAAGAGCTTCAAAGCAGAGAACTTTCCGCCCAGCCTGCGGAAGTTTCATGGTATACAAGTTCAACAGTTAAGTTGACGAACTCATCCTAGAAAAAATGCTGCATACCTCACTGCTGAACATCACTGCAGTCACCTTCGAGGTACTCGACTTGGGAAGCTGTGCACCAACACCAGTCCACCCTTCAAAACCATTTTGGAATTCTTTTTCTGGAATGGCCATCAGAGTTGTCATCATATGTTGTCTGACGAGTTCACAAACTCATGCTAGAAAAAGTGCCACATACCTCATTGCCGAACATCATTAGGGTCACCAGATGGCCAACGGAGTGCTTCAGAGGGGGCCACAGTGATATTCAGGAACGAGGTATGTAGCACTTTCTCCAGCACGAGTTCGAAAATTTAATCGTCAGACCTTATATGTATGAAAATTTGGGAAGTGGACAGCTATTCAGAGAAGCCTCTTGTTAATACAGGGCGTCTCTGGCAGAGTAAGGGGGGGAACTGCACGATCTTGGCTCTCCCAAGCCTCCCCAGTGTTGGTGCCTGTGGCTGTGTGGGGTCCACACTGAATTGAGAAGCCCTGGACCCCCGGAGACAGCAGAGAGGAGTGAGGTTTAGCACGGACCTCCAGGAGGGCAGGTGCAAGGTGTGGCAGAGACTTGGAGGGGTCTGTAGAGCTGATGAGAACCCAGTGTGGCAGTCGCTACGTCGCCCTGCTATTCCAGGAGAGACCTCGGCAGAAGGAGGGCAATTGTGAGACGGAGTGAAAGAGACCGGGATGAAGCTGAGTTCCTTCATATTATTGGGTCAGACTGAATTTCAGTCTGCACTGTCTTCACATTTGATTGCTCACACTCCATCCCCTGTGGGTGGAGGGGGGTCTCTTGTAAAGGAGATCAGAGGAATATTAACAAATAATTAACTAATTTCTGTGGACATCTGCGTTGTGGTAATTTTTCCATTGACTAAATACACATATATAATGTTACTGTTAAAGGAAAAATTTTAAGAAGGGTGTAATTGTGAACAGATATCAAGGATTTTAATTTAACTCATTTATAATATTAATGAGGGGATTGGTAACTGGTTCCAGAGGAGAAGTCAAAGAGAAAGCAAATACATAGTTATGCTAAGAACTGGTAACTGGATACAGACTGAACAATGTCCGTAGAGCAATAATCAATTGCACTCGGCCAGATACTATTTGCATTTCTATAAACAAAGTCACTTACATGATTAGCAATTTTCTATTTTCTACAATTTACAGAATTGTGAAATAGCTCAAAGCCCCATGAGAGGCTGAAATAACCCTGAAGGGTGCCCTGGGTAGGACAGCCAGCATGTTTTTTTGTTTGTTTGTTTGTTTTGTAGAGACAGAGTGTTACTTTACTGCCCTCAGTAGAGTGCTGTGGCATCACACAGCTCACAACAACCTCCAGCTCCTGGGCTTAGGCGATTCTCTTGTCTCAGCCTCCGAAGGAGCTGGGACTACAGGTGCCTGCCACAACGCCCGGCTATTTTTCTGTTTTTGCAGTTCAGCTGAGGCCGGGTTTGAACCCACCACCTTTGATATATGGGGCCAGCGCCCTATTCAATGAGCCACAGGCACCGCCCAGCCAGCATGTTTTTGTCTCCATACAATAACTGATAACCCCCCTCTCATCTCACCCCCATCTTCCAGGAGAGTATTGGAATCTGAACATTTGAAGATCAAAGTTTGGGCCTGGCTGAAATGATCCCCGTTGTTAAGGAAAGCAGCATTTGAAATTAGGGGTAGGGATGGGGTTGGTAGACAGAGTCACAACTCCACAGATGTCCCTGTGCTAACCCCCAGAACCTGCGCATGTGTTATGTGAAGTGGCACAGGGGAGTTTCAGATAGTGGATGGAATTAAGGTTGCTAATCAGCTGACATTAAAATAAAGAGATTATTTTGGATTCTTGGGAGGGGGCAAAGGTTCTTAAATGTGAAAGGGAAAGGCAGAAGAGGAGGTTGGAGCCACGTGGTGTGAGAGGAACACCCCTGCCGTGGTCACTGGCTTTGAGGAAAGAAGGAAGTCAAGAGCCAAGGAACACGGTGGCCTCTAGAAGCTGGAAAGGACAAGGAAGTGGATTCTCCCCTGGAGAATCCCCCAGAAAGGAATGCGGCCCCACCAACTCTGGATTCGTCCCAGCGAGACTCATTTCAGACTCTGAATCGCAGAGCTGTAAGATAATAGATCTGTGTCATTTTAAGCCTCTGACCATCTTTGCACTACCGTGTGTAGGATCCTTACGTTTGTGCTGGGGCCACCTGGATAACCCAGGATAATCTCGCTATCAAGATCCCTAACTCAATCACAGCTACAAAGTCCCTTTTGCCATATAAGGTTCTGGGGATGGGGATGTGAACCATTTTTGTGGGATTATTATTCTGCCCACCACGGAACGTCTGACCCTCTCTCAACATTTTAGCCTCACACTTTCACGCTCTAGCCTTCACATAACATCTTGTGAGAATTCCTTAGTCTTTCAATTCACTAATTTGACCTTTTGTTATGTTCATTTCCTTTGTAATCAGTTTTTAATTTCAGTAACCGTATTTTTAATTTCCAAGAACGCCGATGTGTGTTGAATATATGTGAATACAAGCCCTGAAGATCTCTGGAAACGTGAATTAGACTTATTTTGGTATTTTATTCTATTTTCTATACGAACTCTGTTTCGTTGGAAGTTGAATCTTCTCTTTGAGAGAGTTGATGTGTTCTCTGCTCCAGGCTTGTCTCCAGTGCAGGGCGGCTCTCCATGTGCAGATTACACTTTCAGATGACTTTTCAGAGTCACGTTATTTTTATTTCCTGAAAGCAAGCCTTTTTTACTTCCGTGGCTGGAAAACAGGTTTTGCTTTCAGAAGCCCTGGTGGTTATGGGGAGACGGGAGAAAGGCTCTGGGTGGGGGAGGTGATCTTCGGGCTGTGCAGCTGGATCAGCAGGTGAGGGTGAAGTCTAACCCGACAGCAACAGCCCTCAAATTCTGGGTAGCTGTGAACCAGAACATTTAGCTGCCCACTTTGTGCTTTAGTTTCCCTGTCTTTAAAATCTTGATAAGAGTAGTGCCACTGCTCCTTACGAGGATTAAATGAGTCCATAGGTTTAAAGCTTTAAGAACGGTGCTTGTCACACAGTAGAGATCAATACAGGGTAGCTATTGTTTGTAAATGCTCAGTTTGGGAACATGAGCACTGGTGGTTTTATTTTTGAGCAATTGCTGGAGTCAGCTGGTCTTAGCCCTTTCTTCTGCCAATGACATAGAGGCTTCTTCTCTTAGGCCACACTCTGCTGTTGACACTAGCCTCCCACATCTCTGATCTTATTTCATTTCTACTCTTCAAATGAAATTAACAATTAGATTTCTAGCTCCCCATAAATTCTCTGTCCATACACAAGTATATACACATATAATGTATAACATATAGTGACCTACGCATAAAATTCTCTCCCCCTTTTTAGACAGAAACTAGTTTATATGCGATTTTCGTTTTTCTACCTTCTTCCCTTTCCCCCTTCCTTCCTTTCTTTTTGCAGAGTCTCACTCTGTTGCCAGACTAGAGTGCCATGGCTTCAGCCTAGCTTAGAGCAACCTCAGACTCCTGGGTTTAAGCAGTTCTCCTGCCCCAGCTTCCCCAATAGCTGGGACTACAGGCACCCACCACAATGCCTGGCTAGTTTTTCTATTTTTAGTAGAAATGGGGTCTTACTCTTGCTTACGCTGATCTCAAACTCCTGAGCTCAAGGGATCCTCCTGCCTCAGCCTCCCAGAGTGTTAGGATTATAGGCATGAGCCATTGCACCCGGCTTTTCTTTTTTCAACTACTGTGTTTTAGACCCATTTTTATATCAAGAATGCATATATAGGGCAGCACCTGTGGCTCAAAGGAGTAGGGCGCCAGCCCCATATGCCAGAGGTGGTGGGTTCAAACCCAGCCCCAGCCAAAAAAAAAAAAAAGAATGTATATCTATGTTTTCTTTAAGGAGAAAAAGAGGAAAAAATGAAAAATGTTGTAAATGGTACAGGGACAGTAAGTTAAGATTTGGGGGGGAAATACTCTAAAAACATACATATAAAATGCCAAATGTTATCCAGAGAAATATAGAAGTTAATGGCAAAGAAAGAACTCATCTTGGTTTGATTTGTTTACATAACATAAAAGAGTTCTTTAAGAAAATAGACTGAATTCACATCTTGAAGTCACCTCCTTCATCCTAGATCCCACTGAAATGACATTTTAAATTTTAAAAATAAAACACACAGCAACTCTGGAAATCCAGGAGGCTGCCCCTGCAGGCCAGGGCAGCTGGGAGTCTGGGACATGTAAAGCATAAAATATAAAGAGGTGAATGGTGAGACAGCAGCTGGGGAGGAAGGAAAGGGGTTCCTCTCAAGGTGAATTTCCCCCGGAGGAGTATGGAGGATCTTACAGCAGAGGCTGTGTGGACGAGAAGGAGCAGCCCAGGACAAGACGTGGTCTGGAGCAGCCTTTAGTTCCGGCTGACCACACACGTGCGATCCTCAAACCGAGAACCCTGACCAGGGGCCTCCATGGGCCTCGGTCACAAACTGCTGTGTTGTGGGGGGTATGACGTCCCTTTAATAATACTATCAATTAGAAATAATAGCTAGTATGTATTTATTTTTACCTTCAAAATATTAAGGGGGTACAAGTGTTTTTGTTATGTGGATATGGCTGCAAACGATTCACTCCAGATTTCTCGCGTGCCACTGTCAGCCCGTTGCTCACCGCACCCAGGGTATTTAATTAGTGATTATCCTTTGTCAAGTTCACACTGCTTTTTTAAAATTTGTAATGTATTGTAACAGTTTGTAGTGATACAGCGTTCCCCACATTCAAGGCTGGACAGGAGACCTCAGATTTCCAAGGCTTAGGCAAGTTCATGAAGGGAACACCCTGACCTTTTGCTCTGACCTGGAGGGACTGTGTCCACTCATTAACAGATGAAATGTGTTCCATCTAGGGGCCAAGTCCTGGCCTGGTATAAATTCTCAAGACCTAAAACCCATAGATCAGTGGTTCTCAGCCTTCCTAATGCCATGACCCTTTAATACAGTTCCTCGTGTTGTGGTGACCCCCCAATCATAAAATTATTTTCATTGTTATTTCATAATTGTAATTTTCCTACTGTTATGAATCATAATGTAAATATCTAATATGCAGGAGACCCCCAAAGGGGTAACGACCCAGAGGTTGAGAACCGCTGCCCTAGATAAAAAGCCCACGTAGAGACTCCTCGGTTCTTCCCCCTGCCGGAAGCTCTGGTGCCTTTTTCTTCTTCTGTATTCGTTTCTAATTTCTGAATAAAATCCTGTCTTGCCACTGATCTGTGGTCCATGGGTTCATTCCTCGAATCCCGGTGACCAAGAACCTGCTGAAGAGTGAAATTCCAGTAATAGTAGGGTTAGTCTCCCCCAGCTACTCCTTTTAAAAATGTTCTTAGAGATTTTTGCTATTTGTCTTTTTAGTAACTTATTTAAGAGGTTCATTATCCCCACATTTTAAAAATAGTGCATGAAGTCACCTCCAAGTGGGCCATTTGTCTAGTTAGAGACAGGGCCTTGGATCTCTCCCTATCGCACTGGTTGGAGTACTAGAACCTCCAACGCCTGCCTCTGGCTCAAGTGATCCTCCTGCCTCACCCTCTAGACTAGCTAGAACTTCGGTGTGCACCACCATGCCTGGCTAATTTTGTTTTTCCACTTTTTGTAAAGACATGCTCTATTTTACCCAGGCTGGTCTCAAACTCCTGGCCCCAAGTGATCCTTGCACCTTGGCCTCCCAAAGGGCTATGATGTGAGCCACTACACCCAGCCCCAATTTGGCTATTAAAAAAAGGTAGAAAAAGAGAAGACAAAATTGCCTCTGGATTCATTTTCTAAAAAGTCAAATATGGTAACCTGTTTCATTTTTTCCAGAAAAATTAAGAGTGGAAAAAAAGGTCATATTTCAATGAAAAGTGAACTCTTCCATCATTTAAGTTAATTGAATTAGAAGATAAGTTAATATGTGAGAGATTTTGCTTTTTGCAATAGAATTAAATCCTAAATATGCTTCCTTAATTACATTCATCCTAAAGGTTTAAATCAAGGTGAGAGCTTTCAGTTTGGGTTCATTGAGGTTCACAGCATCATCGAAAAGGCTATATTCACACCAGAGGTGGATTTACCCTGTGTATTTGGTAAAATCAGGCAATTATTTGCGAGTTCAAAGGAATCTTACAAGTCCTAGAGCCCTGGGTAGTGGGTTATCCTCATTTCTATCAGGTAAGTGCTAATTAAATTTCTTTATACCCATGTAATTATTTTAAAAGAAATGCAATGTAGCAGAATTTTAAAGATGTAATGTGTGAGAGTGTGCACTTGTGTGTGTGTGAGAGAGAGGTGGGGGGCAGAATGAAAGTGATAGAATGAGATCAGGCTATTTAAAGATCGTAACACATATGTAGCTATATAGAGAGACATATTACTGAAACTGCCTTTCTTTGTGCTGAGAACAAAACAGCATTTAATGACCCTTTTCATTTACAAGGATGAAAGACAAGGAGCATCACTTTTTGTGCACGGAAGGTTTAAGAGGTGATTCCCCCTCAGGCCTGGAAAGCCTGGAACTTGGCCCTGAAGGTGGATGGCACCTGGCTTTCTACCTTTCACAACTAATGTACTTGACAGGGCAGAGAAAGAAGTTGGTCAGATTTACATACAGGCCAAGAAGGCTTTGGAAAGAATAGGAAGGAGAGCCTGAAGCCTTGAGTTCAGTGTCACGGCCACATTTCTGATTCCTGAGTGCCCTCGCCCGAGGCCAGTTCCCAGTAAGAGCCCCAGACGGCTCTTTACTGGAAGATTGAAGGCTGGAACTGGGGCCTGGCGCTCACTGCAGACCCTGCCTGATGTGGGAGTGCCTGTGTGGCTTGTATGTATCAATCTGAGCAGCTGGGATGGGGCCAGCGCATGCGCCCTGCATGTGCACACAATTAACTCTGCTGCTGTCGCTGAAAAGCCCAGGTCTGCCAAGGTGTGGCACAGCCACAATCAGAGCAGTGGTGGGAGTGTGGACAGGGCCAGCTCGAATGTTGCTGACCTGGATGTGTAGCATGTTGATTTCTCATTTAAGAATCAAAAATGTGAAGTTTCACATACAAAGTCACTAGGGCCCCTCCCAGGGCCATGGAAGGGACCCTTGCAAGTGATGGGCCCTGAAGCTTCACCTTTGTTAGTTTCAAAGGGGTGGGGCTCGGAGAGGGGCTTCCATCTGCAGGAAGGGCCTGCAGAGTGCCGGACACCTGCTTTCCCGAGTGGCCGGGGCGGCAGAAAAGGGGCTTCTGGTAGGTAAATGAGATGTTTTTATTTTTCTCTCAGTGAAGCCTAGTAAGAAACAGATCCCTGGAGACGTTCTTGTCATAGGAGGTGGGGAGATGCTCAGTACTGTAATTTTGAAGATGAGATGTTTCCTGCGCTCTAAGCTGGCAAAGCAGGGTACACCTCTCCATTACCCAAGTGCCCCTGAAGTTCCCTATATACTTAGTAAATAATGAAAATCAGTGGAGAACTATTGCAATACTGTAATAGCAATCTGTCAGTATAAATGTGTTTGCACAAAGTTTATAAGGCTTCTCTTTGTGTCACGTTGTGTCCACTCCTTTGCTTCCAAGCCTCCCCTTCATATGATTGGCAGCTGAGTGCAGGTTGGATCCGACTGCCGTCTCATCTTCTCCCCGCGTCCCCACCTTCACTTCCTAATTAACATATTCTATAGCTGCCCCGACATCCTTGCAAGGTGTCGTGAAATTATAAACCATCCAGCTTCACCTTCTTCTCTGGAGCCCAGGAGTTACTAATCCAGGCAACCTTCTCTCCTAGTGTCTTTCTGCTCACTGCGTCCTGGTATCTCAATGCCACTCCAGAATCTCCACTCTCCTCCTCTCGTGCCCAGAATGTGGTCGTGACCTCCAGCACTTGCTCTTGCCTTTCCCGTCCAATAGCTCCTTCATCCTGCCGCCAGGGGCCTCTTCCAGAGCAAGACTGTGGTCACTCAGGGTCTGCACAAAACCCCGCGTGGTTCCTCACTCCCCAACCCAGGACGCACACGGCCGCTTCTGCTGGCAGAGATTTACTTTTGTTTCGTGCCTTTTCAGTGCCTGCAAGAAAAGGTCTGACTTCTCAGTAAAATGCCAAGACCACCTCTTCAATTCCTTCCTCTTCCTGTCTGTTCTCCATATGCAAATACCATAAATTGTTTCTTAACCCCTTGCCCCCCTTTCTGGTACTCTATTCTGTTTTTATTCTTTTTCCAGAAGTCGGATCTCTTGTTCTCACAGTGTTTAGCTTCCATGTGCCCTTCTTCTCAATGTTTTTCATAAGACGAGTCTAGTTCTAGATATTAACCACCCTCTTATTTCATTTCTTTCTGAATAGTCTTTACGTCCCATAGAGCCATTGGCACTTTGAGGCCAATGAAAATAAGAAGTGGTCTTTGACGTAGAGTAGAATCTGCTTGCATTTGACTTAAAGAACTAAAGAAGAGGTGAGCTACTTTCCGAGTTGTAAGTGATTTTTAAAAATTGCTCATGAAAATAGAAGTGTCTTGGCAGAGAAGCCATTTTACTTTTTTTTTTTTTCAATAGATGATTTGATAGCATCCCTCGTATCATCTGGGTATTTTTTTTAATTTTTTTTAATTTTTATTAAATCATAACTGTGTACATTAGTGCAATCATGGGGCACCATGTGCCAACCTCATACACAATCTGAGATTATTTTCATCAAACTGTTCAACACAGCCTTCGTGGCATTTTCTTAATCACTATATGAAGACATTTGTATTTTAATTTTACTTCAAGTGCATAAGATGAGAAAGCTTTTGTCACGTGAGATAGTTGCCATATAAGATTATAATTCTGTGGTAGTTTACTGGTGATTGACGGATATCTATGGAGTGAAATGTGGGTCGATAACTTTAGTTCATTTTCTAATACAGAAATGTCAGAATTTAAGTGGGCCCCCCAGGGATATGGGAAGCTGTGTCTTCTAAAGGAAAAAGTATTGAATGAGAGTAACCGGCTCGGCTTGGTGCAGGATTGCCAGCAGAGTTGCTTTCCAGAAGGCCGGCTGACTCTGCACCTCTCTCATGGAGCACACTCTGCAGGCAAAGCTTACCGAGGACTGACCAGCCAGGGAAAGAGATGTTCTGACATCACAGACAAACTCTTAGCAACCCGCCTTGTTCCCGTGTCCTCATATCTAATCTTAATGGTCAAATGAATACTATCAAAAATTTTGTTTTAGAAATACATTGATTGTATTCCAATGGACAAGTAAAAGCACTCAAAACCTCTCCCTCTCTTAAAATTGCTTTAGAGGACGTGAAAATTCAGGGAATTGGCAGCATTTTAATTCAACCTACACAATCCAGTTTTAATTTTAATGAAGCCCCAAAATATTTCTGAAAGCCTACTATATGCAAAGTGTTATACGTGGTGCTGAAAAGAATGCAAAGCTGTGTCACGCCTATTGTGACAGAGAAGAGAAAATGTATGGAGGGGCTGTTTATAAACTGCATAATAATTATAATCGTCTGTTTAACTATGATCATTATTATTAAATAGGCATCCTGTCTCCTGGGACCCGAATCTATCGAGGGATATAGGTATATAAATGATGAACACTAGCAAGGCTGGAAGAGTATGCCACCAAATTTGATTGTGATCGTAAAGAGAATCAAAGTTAATCCTATTTAGAAAAATATGGAATTTCTTCTTAGAATAGGTGGTGTATAGATTACAGTTGAACAACATAGGGGTTAGGGACACCAATCCCCTGTGCAGTCAAAAATTTGTATATAATTTTTTACTTCCCCAGAACTTTACCAATAGCCTGTGGTTGACTGGAAGCCTTACCAACAACATAAACAGTCCCCACATTTTGAAGGTTAAATGTGTTACATACTGTATGCATACAATAAAGTAGGCTACAGCAAAGAAAATTATTAAGAAAATCATAAGGGAGAGAAAATGTATTTGCTGTTCATTAAGTGGAAGCGGGTCATGGTGAAGGTCTTCACCCTCAGCTTCTTCACTCTGAGTAGGAGATGGGAAGTGGGGTCGGTCTCACTGCCTCAGGAGAAGCGAGGTGGAGGAGGTGGAGGGGGAGCAGGGGAGGGGGAGGAGGTGGAGGGGAAGTAGGGGAGGTGGAGGAGGGGGAGGGGACTAGGGGAGGTGGAGGAGG